>NDXB01015785.1:0-15181 GCA_002631895.1 Agapornis roseicollis | reverse complement strand
ACCCCTTGTCCTGTCACTGCAGTCCCTAATGAAGAGTCCCTCCCCAGCATCCCTATAGGCCCCCTTCAGACACTGAAGCTGCTCTGAGGTCTCCACGCAGCTTCTCTTCCCCAGCCTCAACAGCCCCAATGTTCTCAGCCTGGCTCCATCCAGGAGCCGCTCCAGCCCCTGCTCATCCTCGTGGCCTCCTCTGCACTTGTTCCAACAGCTCCATGTCCTTTGGATGTTGAGGACCCCAGAACTGCCCCCAATGCTCCAGGGGAGGTCTCACCTTTGGGAGCACCAAACTTGACTCTTGCTACTGCTTTTCAGCTATGAGTAGTGTCAAAAACATCATGCCTAGTCCTTCCTCCCCCCAGCAGTGTTGATCACAAGCTTGACCTTGGGTTTCACCACTGACATGCTAACCCCTTATTTTCCCCTCTGTAAAAAAAATGTCTGTGAGTTTTAGGTGTGTTTTGTGTCAGTGATCTGCATGCAGTAAATTCACTCCTTTTTTCCCTTGGGTTGAACTATTTTAGTCTTCAGCTACAAAATTAAGGAGCTTTTAGGCTCAAGATTCAACTCCTTTGCTCTGTAATCTGTACATGTGCCAACAGCATCCAGATGTAACAGCTTAAAGAAGAGAAATGGTGTGTTTGACACTGTCTTAAGGCATCTTCTGCACCTGCAATAACATTTCAGACCACAATGGAGAAGCAGTGTGTGTCTATAGCCTAAATGCACCTGTTAATTTAAGAAACAGCATCACTGCTCTCTAAGCTGGAGTCATCTAGAACTTTCTCTTGGTTTACTGATTGAATTTATAGGCCTAAACGCTGCTTTCACTGTAATCCAAACCCTGAGAGAACAGCACAAGGTCCATCTATGTTTAGCTCAGGGTTTTTTTGCCTCTTCCCTCATTCCTTGGCCTTGGTAAGTGGCTTTGGTTTCCCACTTTTTTGGGAAGAGGGTAAATTGAGTCATTGGGCAGCTGGACATGTTGCCACCAGCAAGTTCCAGCCCTGAAAACACATAAGCAAGTGTTTAATTTAGTAGAGCAGGTTAGGACCAGACCCTTCAGTTCCCCACCTTTTTCCCTGTCCTTCTGATCTCAGAGAAATCTCTGCTTTTAGCTCCTTCCTTCATCCCTATTTAAATGGCAGTTGGTTTCTCATTTCTTACTTGATGCACCTCTCTAGCCTGTCTTTACCTGAGGTCGCAGACTTCTTGGGGCACCCCCTGAAGCACGTGCTCTTCCATGCCAGTCTTCTTGCTGCTTATAAGCATCTCCACTTATAAGTTCCTTCAGAGCCACCTTAACTGCCTGCAGCTTGGTCTTCCCAGGGCACGGAAGGCCCTCCCCACCGTACCAGCTCCAGTTACTCAGGAAGCCCTTCAGGTCCCGCTGGCATGGAAACCTTTCTCCTTGCACTGTCTTCTCAGCCAGGTAGTTCAGACCATGCGTTTCCACCACACGCTCTGCTCTTGGCCAGCTTAGGAGTCCTTGTTTTCATCCTCTTTCCCAGAAGACTCTATTTGCCTCCAGACCTTGTCTCCTCCTTGTGTTTTTGGTCTCCACACAGACCACAGCCCTAGGTTTCTCCCCAGTTTTATGTTATTTTTAGACCCTTAAGCAAGGGTGAGGTCTCTTTGGTTGCAGTTCTGCATTATGAATAGCTAATAGAACCAGTCTGATGCAATAACAATCCTCTTCTGGTTTAGAACGCCCTTAGGAGCAGCCACAAAGTTTGCATTCGTTCTTTCTGGTCAAGTGCTTTTGATAAATAGATTAAAACCCCAAAACACACATGGGATAATGCAGAGGGATATCAAGTGACTGACGTCTGTATTGTTGCTTAATGAAAGTGTGATGCTGGGAAGGACCAAGACTAATGGGAACCCTGCAAGTTCATCATGAGATGTCTTATAGAGGAGAGGCAATGTCGAACCATTCTGCTCAGATGTGCAGCTGGTAAGACTCAACTGGAAGCTATGGAAGGAGCTGAATATGCCCACTCCAGTAAGCTGAGGGAAAACTGAAGTCTAATGTTATCTCAAGAATTGGATCTGCCTAAATGAATCCATGTATTTGGCCTCTACTTTTTGCAGTGACCTGGTGGAGTAGCTTCATGTAGGTAATTAAAGAGGTCAGACAGTAATGACTTCTAGAACGGTTTGGGTTGGAAGGGACCTTAAAGCTCCTCCAGCTCCAAGCCCTGCCACGGGCAGGGACCCCTTCCACTGGAGCAGCTTGCTCCAAGCCCCTGTGTCCAACCTGGCCTTGAGCACTGCCAGGGATGGGGCAGCCACAGCTTCTCTGGGCCATCCCCCTGGGCCAGCGCCTCAGCACCCTCCCAGGGAAGAGCTTCTGCCTCCGAGCTCAGCTCAGTCTCCCCTCTTTGGGCAGGTTCAAGCCATTGCCCTTGGCCTGGCCCTACAGGCCCTTGTCCCAAGCCCCTCTCCAGGTTCCCTGCAGCCCCTTTAGGCCCTGGAGCTGCTCTCAGGTCTCCCCTTCAGGAGCCTTCTCTTCTCTCCCCCAGGCTGCCCCAGCCCAGCTCTCTCAGCCTGGCTCCAGAGCAGAGCTGCTCCAGCCCTCGCAGCAGCTCCATGGCCTCCTCTGCCCTCGCTCCAACAGCTCCACATCCTTCTTACATTGCAGGCCTCAGAGATCATAAAGCCATCTTTCCCTTGCTTGCTTCTACCATTGGAAATCATCTCTTTTACAACCCTCGACTCTGCTACCCTGAGCTGTCTGACAAGAAGAGGATGAAGAAGAATCAAGGCTGTATTCAATTCAGCTGAACAAAATAAGCTAAACTAATTTGTGCCTCATTTTCAATTAAATCCTCTGATAGGATGATCACAAAAGTTGGTATTATTGCCTCTCCCATGAGGACAGTATAATCTGAAGGCATCAAAATCTCCCATTTGGTATCACTTTGGTTTGCATCCTTTGCAGCGGTCTATTCCAGATAAAGTTGTCTTCCTTCCTTGACACAAATCAAACCACTTCACCTTCTGAAACACTTGATGACACCATCCATCCCTTCTGCATGGGCTGGAGGCTTCGCACCTAGCCTGAAAAGTGTCCCTTGTCTTTCTGTTCTCTTACCCTTTTCCTGCTGGCTAACCATGAATTTCTCCTTCCTAAACTACTTTTTGGATCATAGAATCCCAGACTGGTTTGGGATGGAAGGGGTCTTAAAGCTCATCCAGTTCCAAGCCCCTGCCACAGGCAGGGACACCTTCCACTGGAGCGGCTTGCTCCAAGCTTGTCTTCTCCCACATAATAAGCAATAGGATGAGAGGAGCCGGGCTCAAGCTGCCCCAGGGCAGGTTTAGATGGAGCTGAGCAACAATTCCTTGCCCCCAGGGTGCTCAGGCATTGGAAGAGGCTGCCCAGGGCAGGGCTGCAGGCACCGGCCCTGCAAGGGTTCAGAGAGCGTGGAGAGGAGGCCTCAGTGCCATGGGGCAGGGGTGGCCTTGGCAGGGCTGGGAATGGTTGGACTGGATCTTTTCCACCCTAAATGCTTCTCTGATCGATGCACTGGGGAGTGCACTAATGGAAATTGCAGAAAGATTTGGAATGATCTCAGTAAATAAATGCTGAGACGTCTGTTTTAGAGCTTCAAATGGGTTCTGTGCAATGTGGAGACAGTGGAGGACTACTTCATCTCGCTTTAGTTGGCGTTTATTGAAGGGGAGAATAATGAAGCACACAGTAAAAGCAGGCATAAGATGAAGCAGTATCAAGAATGTGATTTGAAAATGAAGTTGATGTGTTGTAGACAAAATTTTGGGACAGAAATTGCTGTTCCAAATATTTGATGGCATTGAGATTGAATCCCAAATTACAAAGAACAAGCCTAAATGGCCCATTGGGTCCCATGTAACCTTCCATCTTTGCTTCCTATAACGCATGTGTTCACTGTATGGGTGAAACTGTGGCTTGGCTTTATTCATCATATATGGCTTCCAGTGCAGTAGAATTGTCTTCAGTGTTCAGTGTCAGCTTGTCCCAAGGCCATGGGAGTTGTGAACTTTGATTTGGTTTCACTGTTGGCTTTTCACAACATGGGACCACACAAAGTTCATAAGGAGCAGAGCTGTGTTTGTGGAGTCTTGTTTAGTGTGAAACAAGATCCCAGGCTGATAAACGCAATATAAAGTTATCCTTAACTGTCATCTTCTCTACAGAGGTAGCCCTGGGTCTGTGTCTTGACTTGTTCCCTTGTTCTCTGTTCCAGAGTCGACAACTGGAATCGGAAACTGGAACGACTGAAGAGCACAGCCTCAACAAGGAGGCTCGGAAATGGGCAACTCGAGTGGCCCGGGAGCATAAAAACATCATCCACAGTCAACGGGTAGGTTGGGAGAGCATTCCTTTACCAATGGGATTTCTTGCAGTTCCCTGGCACATGGAAAAGGAGCTGCTGCAAACACTAAGGAGCTCCTTTTGTCTATTATCTCTGCCATTTTCATCAAAGCCTTTCTTGATACCATACACTCAAGCTGCCAGGTCAGCACCTCCTCACTTGTTTTGGTTCATAGAATCCCAGCCTGGTTTGGGTTGAAGGGACCTGAAAGCTCTTCCAGCCCCAACCCCTGCCATGGCAGGGACCCCTTCCACTGGAGCAGCTTGCTTCAAGCCCCTGTGTCCAACCTGGCCCTGAGCACTGCCAGGGATGGGGCAGCCACAGCTTCTCTGGGCCATCACCCTGGGCCAGCGCCTCAGCACCCTCCCAGGGAACAGCTTCTGCCTTAGATGCAAGCTGAACTCACACTATTTGCATTTAAACTCCTTGCCCCTTGTTCTGTTGCTGCAGTCCCTGATGAAGAGTCCCTTTCCGGAACATAAATGCCACTGAATCCCAGGTTGAAGGGATCTCAGGGATCATCTGCTCCAACCTTTCCAGGCAAAGCATGATCCAGACTGGATGTCCCAGCACCCTGTGCAGCCCCATCTTAACAGTGTCCAACATCGGCGAATCACCACTGCCCTGGGGAGATCATTCCAGTGGCTGCTTGTTCTCACTGGGAAACATTTGAGCCATTTCTCAAGCCACCCAGGAGAATGCACTGAGGACAAAGCAGGACCAGGGAAGGCATTCACCATCTTACCTGTCTTCTGCTGAACCTGGGTCGCTCCCTGGCAGAAAACAGCAGTTGTAGCTCCAGGCAGAGGGTGTTAACAGGGGCTGTAACCAGTGTATGATGGGAAGAACTCTCCTCAGACAAAGGAGAGAGCGTCCTAGATCCTGATTCTCCTTTTGCTCCTTCCCCAGAGACTCTTGAACACAAAATCATAGAATCATAGAAGAGTTAGGGTTGGAAAGGACCTTCAGATCATCCAGTTCCAACCCCCTGCCATGGGCAGGGACACCTCACACTAAACCAGGGCACCCAAGGCTTTGTCTAACCTGGCCTTGAACACTGTCAG
This sequence comes from Agapornis roseicollis, assembly GCA_002631895.1. Classification (NCBI taxonomy): domain Eukaryota; kingdom Metazoa; phylum Chordata; class Aves; order Psittaciformes; family Psittacidae; genus Agapornis; species Agapornis roseicollis. The sequence continues at coordinate 9,759 of NDXB01015785.1, read as the reverse complement.
GGATGGAGCATTCATGACTTCCTTGGGGAACCCATTCCAGTGCCTCAGAAGCAGGCACAGATTTGCAAGTACCTGGTGACAGTTTGTGCAGGTATATTTGCTGTTCTACACTCAGCATCCATGTACATGAACCTAAGAGACGTCCGTGTCTTCTGTGCTCCAGCAAATCCTCTTCTGGACACATCATTCCTGCGGATGCAGCAAACCCACTTGGCTTCCCCTACAACAGGGTTTCCATTAGTAACTTCCTTCTCCATGTTTAAGATGCTCTTCTTCCTCCAGACATGACTCTAGAGCAATTGAACTGTGTAATTGTCACCATGCAGATGAGTGGATTCACACCACGGTACCATGTTCGTGTGAAGATGCTGAGGTGTTCTAAGTGGAATTTCCATGTGAAATACTGTATTTAAATGATACTTTGCCTTGGTCATCATCTTGTTTTCCTGGAATGGACCATCAATGGTCAACTCAGCATCTAGTCAAACAATAATTTCCCTAACATCTCATTTATATTTATCATGTAAATGGTTTGCTGGCATTGACTACATAGGGGATGTGTTTTCTTGTTCCTGACAGACGCTTGAAGAGCTGGAATGCCATGGGCCTGTGATGTCTGAGCAAACCCGAGCAGAACTGGAGCAGAAAATAGATGAAGCCAGAGAGAGTATTCGCAAAGCTGAGGTAAGAAGGAAAAGCTTTCGGCATGTTCAGCTTCCTGCAACAGAAGGATTTATGTTACAGCCCCTCAGTTGTGTTTAGAACCAGAGGATCCCAGCCTGGTTTGGGTTGAAGGGACCTTAAAGCTCCTCCAGCTCCAACCCCTGCCACAGGCAGGGACCCCTTCTACTGGAGCAGCTTGCTCCAAGCCCCTGGGTCCAACCTGGCCTTGAGCACTGCCAGGGATGGGGCAGCCACAGGTTCCTTGGATAAAGGAGACTTTCTTGTGTTTATGGAAATGTAAGCTTTTAGCATCAAAAATCAGGGAATTTTAGGATGGGTTTTTTTTTTTCCCTTGATTTTTTACTTCGCAAAGCACTGAATCAACTTCATGAAACACTCAGGATTAAAAGAGTGATGTTAAAAAGCCCTCCTGATGAACAATGATTAAACTTGCTCCCTTTTCGGCTCTTGTGTAAAGGTCAAGAATCTCTGAATTTAGGGGCTTTGTCTTAAATAGAGATAAAGCAGTCTCAAGTTTATCCGTTTCCTCCTGCTTGCAGGAATTGATACCAGAAAATAGTGATGGCATCTCTTACCTTGNGAGGTTTAGATTGGATCTAAGGAAGAAATTCTTTGCTGTGAGGGTGCTGAGGCACTGGAATGGGTTGCCCAGGGAAGCTGTGAATGCTCCATCCCTGGCAGTGTTCAAGACCAGGTTGGATGAAGCCTTGGGTGCCCTGGTTTAGTGTGAGGTGTCCCTGCCCATGGCAGGGGGTTGGGACTGGATGATGTTAAGGTCCTTTCCAACCCAAACCATTCTGTGATTTCATTTTTGTGAGTGTCAGAGAAGCTGTTCTCTGTGAGGGTGCTGAGGCGCTGGCCCAGGGTGATGGCCCAGAGAAGCTGTGGCTGCCCCATCCCTGGCAGTGCTCAAGGCCAGGTTGGACCCAGGGGCTTGGAGCAAGCTGCTCCAGTGGAAGGGGTCCCTGCCCATGGCAGGGGCTGGAGCTGGAGGAGCTTTAAGGTCCCTTCAACCCAACCTATTCTGTGATCCTATGACTGGGGCTGACATGGACGATCATCATGGCCTGGGCAGTGCTGAGAGTCATCTGAGGCTGCAGGTGGTTCCTCCTTTAGCATGTTCTGAATTTCTCTCCATGGGAGTTCCCAGTACAGACTCCCTGTGATCTTCCCTGTGTGTTTTCCATGCTTTTGAAGGGGTTGTGTTCAGCTGCTCGAATGGGTGCAGTAATTGTGTACTTTACTGTTTCACATGAGAGCATTGCTGGCCCTGGAGGACCATTTACCTTCTTTAACTGAAGATCCATTTCTTACAGTTCAGTTCTCCAGCAATCCAAGATCAACGCTGTGCTGCGTTGGAGAACAAGTTGTATTTACCACTGCACATAGAGGATAACCAGAATCCCTGCTCATACACAATGCTGCTATTTCGGGATAAACACCATCTTTATTACACACCTCTGTACATTTAAACCCTCACTTTGCTAATAGCTCTTTATCATTTCATGCTGTTATTCATGTGTTTCCATCAACTGAAGCAGAAAATACTCTGTCGAGTTCTTCAAGCAGCACTGCTGTATTTCCATGCTGCAATCACTGAGGTTTCCTTTGTAAATACATGCAAACTGTGACATGAGAGAGTGTTTGGGATGCGTGTCACTCTGTCTGAAATGTATCATTAAAGAAATTTGGGAGCTGAAGGAGTTTGGGGTTGGCAAAACGCAGCTTTGAGAGTTTCCTCTGAAAGCAATTGCCTAGGAGATGAATTTGATCACTGATTTCGTATGCCTTCTTGCAAAGAGGCTTTTCAGCTCTGGCAGCTAATAATTTGTGTGAAAATCAGACATTTCAGCTGTAAAAAGGAGCTGTGCACACAAAATTACCCACAAGAGGAAAGGAAAATATTTACAGTAGTGACACAACAGAGTCCTTACTCAATAGCTGGGGCTTTCCCCAGTTTGCCTTTGTATTTTTCATGGGTTAATGGCAGATACAGAATCATAGAATCAGAATGGTTTGGGTTGGAAAGGACCTCAAGATCGTCCAGTTCCAACCCCTGCCATGGGCAGGGACACCTCACACTAAACCAGGGCACCCAAGGCTCTGTCCAACCTGGCCTTGAACACTGCCAGGGATGGAGCACTCACAGCTTCCCTGGGCAACCCATTCCAGTGCCTCAGCACCCTCACAGCAAAGAATTCCTTCCTTAGATCCTATCTAAACCTCCCCTATTTCAGTCTGAACCCATCACCCCTTGTCCTGTCACTGCAGTCCCTAATGAAGAGTCCCTCCCCAGCATCCCTATAGACCCCCTTCACACACTGAAGCTGCTCTGAGGTCTCCACGCAGCTTCTCTTCTCCAGGCTCAACAGCCCCAATGTTCTCAGCCTGGCTCGATAGAGGAGCCGCTCCAGCCCCTGCTCATCCTTGTGGTCTCCTCTGCACTTGTTCCAACAGCTCCATGTCCTTTTGATCTTGAGGACACCAGAATCATGGAATGGTTTGGACTGGAAAGGGACCTTAAAGCTCCTCCAGCTCCAACCCCTGCCACGGGCAGGGACCCCTTCCATAGAGCAGCTTGCTCCAAGCCCCTGGGTCCAACCTGGCCTTGAGCACTGCCAGGGATGGGGCAGCCACAGCTTCTCTGGGCCATCACCCTGGGCCAGCGCCTCAGCACCCTCCCAGGGAACAGCTTCTGCCTCCGAGCTCAGCTCAGTCTCCCCTCTTTGGGCAGGTTCAAGCCATTGCCCTTGTCCTGGCCCTTCAGGTCCTTGGCCCAAGCCCCTCTCCAGGTTCCCTGCAGCCCCTTTAGGCACTGGAGCTGCTCTCAGGTCCCCCTAGAACCTTTTGTTGCGTTCAAGGTTCTGCAGATTTGAGCTCTGTTGGAAACACTTCCTCATTTCACTATGCAGCATGTTTTTAAGTTTACAAAATGAATCTAAATGCCATTTTTTGTTTGCAGGTGGTGAGGGATTACAATCTCCAGCTGTTCCTACAGGAGAACTCAGTGTTTCACAAACCGCAGCCTTTCCAGTTCCAACCAAGCGACAGCGACACTGTAAGAACCCTCCTGGATCCCTTCATTTCTTTGTTCTTGCTCTGTTTTCATGAGCACTGTTATAAATGAGGAAGAGAATGATACTCACTGGTGTTCCACTCTGGTTTAACCTCATCTATATTTATGGGAAAGAACAGGAAGGTGACCTTGAGTCCAGCGGCTCTGCTGGCAGTAGGTGGGTCATCCTAACAGAAGCATCAAACAGGCTCCCTCTCATCCACAGAAGAGCAGGATCTTTTTGTGCTTCCAGACTGTGCCTGCCAGTCCTGTGTTCCTCTGTTTTCAGTGTAATTCCTGCTACATTTGGTTACCTTATTATCATGCTGGGGAGGTTCTCCTAATGCTCACTAAGACTGTTTTACATCATGTGTGATGCTGTGCCAGCTAAGTGTCCATATGCCTCTAAATTACTCAAGGAATACCTACAGACACATAGTAGAAGTAACTGATACAGAAAGCACACTGTTAAAGCATTGCATGCCAAAATACCCTCAGAAAACACTATTTTGGTGTGTGTGCTGCCCCCAAATGCCATTAAACCAGCATAAATCTTAGTATATAAATACATTTCTAGCTAGTTCTTTAATACAAGTGGGTTGTTGATGTCCCACTCACATTACTGAAGTTATTTTAAGAAATCACTGTTGAAAATAAGGCTGGATCTTTATAAAGAAAGTTCAACTTGTGCAGCTTTTTATGGCATGAATTCATCAGCAGAACTTGGAGAGCAGTCTCTTGATCTCCAGTTCAGGTGATTAACTTCAAGAACCCTCTGAATAGAGCCATAAGAGTGATTTTTGCAGACGTTCTCACATCTATAACACAAATTCCTTTGTCTTTCCATTGTAACAGACTGTGATTTTGATTCTTCTTCCAGCTCCTTTTTATAGAATCAGTTATTTCCTTGCAGTTTAACCTTGTTTATAACACAGTGAGCAGAACCTTTCTAACTGTCTTTGCCCTGCTGTCTAACCTTCACTGCTGTGTGTTTTCCTCCCTGTGCCATCTCTGCATCTAGAGTTTTAATGCAGTTCAGCTGGTGGATATTGAGCCCTCACCTGTCAGTGCTATGAGAATGACAATAGCAGAGGTATATGTAGTATTTATGATTAACCTTTGTGTCCTTGTTGCATGAGGCTTGGATTGCTGACTTTACACTCACATAGAGGTGGCAACAGAATGCATAATATATGTATAATACATTGAATCATTGAATCATGGAATGGTTTATGTTGGAAGGGACCTTAAAGCTGATCTAGTTCCAACCCCTGCCATGGGCAGGGACACCTTCCACTAGAGCAGCTTGCTCCAAGCTCCCCATCCAGCCTGGTCCTACCCCATCCACTGTGGCCTTGATGTGGGTGAGCACCTCAGTTATCCTTTTAGGACTCAACTTTAGACCTGGGGAAACATGTTCTCAGTTGACAGACCTCCATCATTCATAATATAATATAATATAATAATGCATAATATATATATATAGATACATCAAATAAAAAGCTTTTTCCACAATGAGAATTTAAGAAGGAAAAAGTGATTTAGTGGTGTTATTTGTGGGGATCAGTCTCTCCCTTTTGCNTGGGGAAACATGTTCTCAGTTGACAGACCTCCATCATTCATAATATAATATAATATAATAATGCATAATATATATATATAGATACATCAAATAAAAAGCTTTTTCCACAAGGAGACTTTAAGAAGGAAAAAGTGATTTAGTGGTGTTTGTGGGGATCAGTCTCACACTTCCCTTTTGCACTCACACAGCATCTTGTAATTGCTGTTCTAATCTTTTGGGCTCATGAATTCAAATCTCACAGCTCCAGATAGTGATGTGTGTAATTGGTTACTTCTCTAGTGTGAATAGGGAAGCTGTAGAACAACTGGCAGCTATTAGTATGTGCTGATGAAATGCAGCCCTATTACTAATTTAATCCTGTTCTTCATCCAGAGAGCTCTCCCCATGTCAAGCAGAGCTGTAATTCATCTTGTTAAACTCTTCAACATTAAAAATTACATGATTCTTTGTCATGGTGCTTGTGTGGTCTGATAGCAGCCACGCGAGCTGCATGGTACTGCTTGACTTCAGGAGCTTGGAAAGCAGTGAATGGGTCGTTCATAGAATAATCATCGAATGGGTTGAGTTGGAAGGGACCTTAAAGCTCATCCAGTTCCGGGACCCCTTCCACTGGAGCAGCTTGCTCCAAGCCCCTGTGTCCAACCTGGCCTTGAGCACTGCCAGGGATGGGACGTGTGACAGAAAGAGCTGGGCTTGTTCAGCCCAGAAAAGAGGAGGCTCCAGGGAAACCTTCCAACAGTCTTGCAATACCTAAAGGGGCTGCAGGGAACCTGGAGAGGGGCTTGGGACAAGGACCTGTAGGGCCAGGCTAAGGGCAATGGCTTNGGGAAACCTTCCAACAGTCTTGCAATACCTAAAGGGGCTGCAGGGAACCTGGAGAGGGGCTTGGGACAAGGACCTGTAGGGCCAGGCCAAGGGCAATGGCTTGAACCTGCCCAAAGAGGGGGGAGACTGAGCTGAGCTCTGAGGCAGAAGCTGTTCCCTGTTTTCAGGTGCTGAGGCACTGGCCCAGGGTGATGGCCCAGAGGAGCTGTGGCTGCCCCATCCCATGCAATTGAAACCATTCTATGATTCTGTGTCTCTAGGACTCGCAGCACCTCTTCACTTTCAGTGACTTCTTCGTTTGGCTGACCCCCTTGGGCTGCAGAATGACTGCATTTCTTCATGGCCCTGCATGTTTCTGAGCTTCCAGCTGCTTGTGCTGTAACCTGTTCTCACAGCAAGAAAGAAACCATGCAGGCTGCTTTATGACCCATAGAATTATGCTCAGCTAACAGGGTCCTACCTGGGCAACAGCAGGTTCGACATTCACCACTATTAATCAATAAGCACAGGGGAATGAGGGATTTGCTCTGGCTATTGAATTTTTAAGGCATTGTGTTTCCTTGAAGAACACTGATCAAGCATTCTTTTGCCACCTATTCTGTTTGTAGATGATCTGTGAGATTCAGTTGCTTTTAGTTTGTGTGGTTTATGCATGATAATTTTCCCACTGAAGACTATAACACTAAAAGGAATATAAGTAGAGCGATGAATGCGTGCAATCACAGCCTTTCCAAGAACAGATCCACGCCACTCTGCAGGCTGAATACCTGATCACTGTGACTGGGGTCAAAGTTTGGTGCTTGAATGGGATTGTGTGTATTGTAGGCAAGAAGAATAAGCAATGTGGACGTGGAACTCAACTCAATGCAAAGCTCTGAATGCTGTTATACCTTCTAGTTTTACATTTTCCATCTCAAATCTGCATTTAGAAGGGGAGAGCTGTGGCTAAAACCTAATGCTGACTGGATGGCCATGAAATCCTTGAGTCAGATACAGATTGCTCCAACAATTCCATGTCCTTCTTATGGTGGGGACACCAGAGCTGGATCAGGGCTGCAAGTGGGGGCTCCCCGGGGCACAGCAGAGGGGCAGGATCTCTCCCTGAGCTCTGGGGGTGCCCCCAGCACACGGGGGGGTTCTGGGCTCAAGCGCTCACTGAAGCCAGGTCCTGGGGAGCTGCTCCTCACCCAGCACCCCAAGTCCTGCTCCTCAGGCTCCTCCATTCAGTCTCCCCTAGCCTGGGTTTGTGCTGGGATTGCCCTGATCCAGGAGCAGGACCTTGCACTTTGCTTTATTGAACTCCATGAGGTTGACATGGTCCCACCTCTCCAGCCTGTCCAGGTCCCTCTACAAGGAAATGGTTTGTTTCAGAAGTATTCAGCAGGAAATCATGGATTCATTCCCATTTAAATCTAACACTTTGAATGAATGAATTGACAAATGAGAGTGGGCCACTGCAGCAAGGTGGAGAACAGAAAGGAGTCTCTTGTACTCCCTTTAGCCTCACAAGACAAACCATTCAGCACATGCTGGTCTTCCAGAGGGGCTGCTGCTATATTCAGTGTAGCAACAACTCAATCACCCAACATCCTCCCACAAGGCAAGTAGAAAGTCTGCAGGAATCTCTTGTGTTGAAGCGTGCTGTCCCCATGCCTCGCAGATAAGCCCTGGCCATAAGAACAGGGCAAAATCCAAAGGAAATGAGCCAGCTTTTCTCTGTTTCCTGTTTGGAAAAGAGTCTTTTTCCTTGAACTGCCTGTTATCGTGTGAGAAAAGCAGCCAGATGACAAAAAGCCTGTCCATGGTGAGGGGGATAATGGCAACAAGAAGCTGACACTAAACTTTTGAGGTCCTTTTCCTGTTGTTTTAGCCACATTGCCTGTGACTCTAGTTTCCCCTGGACGTGAACTGATGCTTTCATCCTCTCTGAGCACGCAAGTACAAACCGGAGGCAGATCTTATGCGTGTGCCAGCTTATCACATGAATAAATGGGGGGTTCTCACTGAGGCTGCAGAAAAACAACATCTCAGCACGTTCAGTGGGCAGGTGTTGGAGTTTAACCCCTTGTTATGTGGGTATAGAAGTTTAACGGATAAATTGGGGCAATAAGGATGATTTTCACTATCACATGCAGAAGATCTTGTATTTCTGAGCAGCTTGTCTCAGCCTATGTGATAGAAGCTACCTAAGCTATGCTGCCAGAAGGGCATCAGTCTTGCTTGTGCCCAGACATGTCTCCTCAGCTCTGCAAGTGCTCAGGGCTTGCAAAGTGGATGGAAATCAGTGCCCAAGTGGAAATGAGGAGTTGGGTGAGGGCTGTGCTGTGTCAGACTTCACTTTTAACAGGTTTCTGTGCACGGACAGAGATGTTTGCACAGGTCAGCATTTACTATTGGGTGCATTTCCATATTTAAAAGAGATTTAAAACTTACTTGGTATTCGTATTCTGTATATTTAGATCATATTATACATATATGCGTTATGATTAAGTATTTTACTATTCCTTTGGCTTCTAAATGACCTATTTAATTATTGCATATAAACATGCTTGATATACATATTTAAATCCAAAAGGTTTATGAAATATAAGCTGCTAGTAAGAATTCAGCCCTCACCTAAGTAAGCCCAGCCTAACAGGTCCAGAGGATGCACTGATTTCTTTGTATTTAGAGTAGTCTGTGCTTCCAGTACCAGACCAGAGGAAGGTGACTGGTTTTAACTGTAACATTCCCGAAGCTAAATGTATACATATAGATATATAAAAAGTAAGATTTAATTTAATCAGTGTATAAAAGAATTAGGAGTTACTGAGGAGGAGAAATACAGCCATTGAGGTAAAGGAATGTTCAGCAGAGCTGTATGTTCCCTGAATGATTTGATATGTCTTGTGTGTGGACAACACAACTAAAACTGATTTTACTTCATTCCCCCATGCCCCAGTTGTTGTTACAATGAGGACTGAGGTATAATACTCATATCTGAGGTTGATATTGAAGGTTTAATTGGAAGAAAAGGGGAAGTCCGTGTCATAGAGTTAATGTCTGTCTTATTGTGGTTTGGATGTTAACACCAAATCTGACTGATTTCAAGTATAATGAGCTGGAATTGGCGCATCCCAAATTGATTTTATTGTAATTTAGAGACCACTGTGTTAGTAATCACTTTTTTACAGTCAGGAAACACTGCTGTAGCAAAGCTCTGCATCACTTCTAACAGTGAGAGCAGAGAGCAGAAGTTATATTCGAAAGAAGTGGCCACTTAAGTAACAGATCTTTGTGTATGTCACATTGAAAAGATCTATGAAATCCATTTCTCTATGTCAAAGTTGATTCTAAAGGTACTCCTTTGTCCCTTTGGATCCCTAATGGCAGCAGTTTTTCTGTGGTTCTAGTACTAATAGAACCCATTATAGATCATTTGGATAAGTTGGATGTGACTGGAGCTACTGTGATAGCTGAGGGGAATGAAATTAATTATGAGGGGAGAATGGAAGTGCTCTAATGAAGATACACATACAAAATTAGTTGCAGTGAGTAACATAGAATCCCTGCCTGGTTTGGGTTGAAGGGACCTTAAAGCTCCTCCAGCCCCAACCCCTGCCACGGGCAGGGA
>NDXB01015784.1:0-17393 GCA_002631895.1 Agapornis roseicollis | reverse complement strand
TTTTTCTGTCTGTCCTTGATTGTGTTTAGTGAAAGTTTGAACCTGTGCAAAATCTCACAGGTACATCCCATGGTTAGGACATTCATTGGTTCTACATATGCAGCCCATGTACCTGAAAACCCTTTAGCTTCTAAGGAGCCAATTTTACACTTCCAAAGTTTCTAGATGCACTCTGTTTTAATACTCTTATGCTAAATTTGGTTGAAATCAAGTCAGCTTTTGATAAGCTGCTGAGAAGGGAATGAGTACACCAAGACGCATACAGAGACACTGTTTTGTCTCAAGCCTTGTTTCCTCAACAAAAAAGTTCCTTGAAGTCATAAACTACTGTGTTCATCACTTGATGTACACAGTCCTGTCATCATCCAGTCCTTCAACAATCCCTCTCCCTTATTAACCTAAAGCAACTAAAACCAACTGAAAACTAACAATCCAGTCTTTTACCTAACTGAGAGATGGCAGCAAACTACGGGTGCCAGTAGGTGCTTTGTCTTCTTTGATTAAGTATGAAAGAGGACTCCAGTTCTAAGTCAGGAAGCCACTCCCTCATCTGATTTCCAGAAACTTGGAATAGGCTCAGAGCCCACTAAATATGTACATTCCTCATATGGCATCACTCCATGAGGCATCCTGCTTGGGTAAGAATAAAACTTCCCTTGCTTCTGCAGAAAATGTAATTCTTCATTGGAGGAGAAGGCCTTGTGTTAAATCTTGTGAAAGTAAAAATACAGCATGACATTAAAAACAGTGTAGCTGCATAGTAGTCCTTACTCACTTGCTTTAACTTATGCGGCCATATAAGCTAAAGACTGTAGCCCTCACAAACAATCTCGAAGGTTAATTGAAATGAGAATGGAATACAGTGCAGAGCACTATATCCTTTTGTAATTTTATTTTCCCCCTATGACAGTAGAAATGACATTTTTAGCTTCTCTTTGTATCTAATGAATACACCAGGAGATTCCAAGAACAAACCAGAATACTGTTTTTCATAGTTGTGTTTACTCAACTTTATTTATTCAATTGAATATAGCTGGGGAGTTCGTATTCAGTGTGACATATTTACTGACATTGGTACGCAGGATACTCCAGAAGACATTAAGTGCTGAAATAAAGCAACTGCTTTATTTCAGCACTCACCACGTATAACTCATTTCAAAGGCACACACAGTGCACAAACAGAAGCTTACAGACAAAAATCTCCAACTGAGTATTTCCACATGTGTTGGAGAAGTGGATTGCATTCTCTGTCAGAATAAATCAATATTTATATTATCTAAGAAATCTGACTAATACTAGCATTTACTGAATAAGAAAAAAATTTAGATCAAATTTAATAAAAGTAACACAAGTCAGGTAATAAACACAGGGTAAACAAAAGATACTTTTATTTCCTTTAGGCTTCTGCAATCAACAGATAGATTTCTAAGTCACTGAAGATGTTCTGTGTTCTCCGGGATGTTCAAAACTTAATCACCATGTATTATTCTTCCCCTCAGAACATTTACAAGCATAAGGCAAATACGTACAGGGACTGGAGCTAGAAAATTACTTACATAAAAAAGCAGATGCTGGGTGTCCTGGGTTCAGCAGTTGCAGTCAGTTTTTCTTCTCTTTAGTAGCTGTGTTTTGACTTAACCCGGGAACAAGGCTGATAAGGCCGATGGTTTTGGTTGTTGCTGAGCAATGTTTGCCCTGACCAAGGACTTTGTGAGCCTCATGCTCCGCAGGGGAGAAAGGGGGGCCGGGAGGAAGGAGGGACAGGACCCAAACTGACCAAAGAGGTATTCCATACCAGAGCACAGCATGCCCAGGATGTAACTGGGAGTGATCCGGAAGGAGGGGGAACTTCCCGGTCGGGCTTGTTTTCGGCGGGTGGTATCGTACCCTCTTCCCTTGATTTCTTTGTCATTTGTTGTTGGNCCCAGGATGTAACTGGGAGTGATCCGGAAGGAGGGGGAACTTCCCGGTCGGGCTTGTTTTCGGCGGGTGGTATCGTACCCTCTTCCCTTGATTTCTTTGTCATTGTTATTGTTGTTGGTGATAGCGATAGTGATTTGTGTTGTACCTTGGTTACTGGACTGTTGTTATCTGACCAGTGGGAGTTCTTCGGCTCATCTTTCCTCCCACTCCTCTGGGAGCAGGGAGTAAAGAGGGGAGGGCCAGAAGAGGGGGGGTTGAGTGAGTGAACGTGCTGCCTGGCTGGGTTCAAACTACAACAGTGGGAAACAAAGACATTCATGGTTTGGAGATTTGGATTCACTATTCTCACTAAGGGGCCTTGACATACTGTGATTTTCATCATTCGTGCCTTTCAAGTCCATTGTATTTAAAGATGACAGCACATAGTGTGTACAGGAAAGTCAGCCTCAGTAGTTGTACAAACAGCCAATCAAATCTGCAGACAGCAGATATTTTTGGATGCTATCACACTATATTGCCAGAAATTTTGCAAAATCCTGTAGCTGTTGTACACATCCTTTACTTGGCATGCTTTTCTCTTTCTTCCCTGACTGAAGCATCTTCTGTACACCGTCCAAATCTCACATGGCTCACCACCACATAACAAGCATCACAACTTCCAACACTTCTGATACAGAAGAGAACATGATCCCACATCAACTCTGTTCACACCTCTGGATGTTTGACTACAGCAGCATCCAGCCCTCAAAGTCCTGGCCTGCTTATAGGCTCCACAAGTAAGTCTACTGGTAGGTAAAGACTCCTTTGGAACCATATAACTGTGAGGAGTCTTAGAACAAGAATTACTATATGATAAGATTAGGCCCTGAAAGCAACCCTCTTGAAGTTCAAATTGAATCCCAGTGCTTACTGTAAGGTCACATATTAGATTATCCAGCATGCTGTGTAGAAAATGCATCCTAAGTTGATGATCTTAAGGTCCTTTCCAACCCTAACTATTCTATGATTCTATCTGTTGTAACTAATGAGGTGTCAGACAGCGCTCCCCAAGAGAGGCTTTTGCTGCAGTTGATGGTCATTTGTCTCAAATTTGACAGAAATTTCCCTGCATAGCTGTGGGGTTGGGTTTTTTTCTGTTTGGTTGGTTTTGGTTTTGTTTTTTTTTCTCTATTACCTCACAAGTCAAGTCAGTTTATATTCTCAGTCACTCTTACATGCCTAAAACTACAAAGATTTTCCTTTCAAATGTCGCCCGAGAACTAGTAAGCAATAGAACCATGATTTATTTTCTTTTAAATGTTTACTTAAAACCTTTACTGTACTTTGGAAGTTTTCTCCTATAAGATCCAGTAACATTCAGTTAAAGAAAATCAAACAGGGCTTTAACATCCATAGCCAGCAGAGCTCCCACTGCCTTTATAGCACTTACTGTACACATGGAGGAAAAAAAAAATCTGATATTAGTGAGGTCCTGCAGGAGTTGAGAGAGAAAAGAAATTCTTAAAACATGTGGTGGCATATATAAGTGGAAAGTTGGTGTAAATACTCACCCAGAACATTTCAGTCAATGCAGCTTTCAACAGAAATACCAAATGGGACCAATACTTCACCTCCTTTCATGGTGGCCACTGTTTAATATTACACTTGATGAACATAATGGAACACATTTTGGTAAGTGTCCTACATCACTGTAAAGACCCCAAACTATTAATCCTCCAAAAGAAAATGTAAGACCTCACTTTGAGCGTTGTGTACAGTTCTGGTGTCCTCAACATAAAAAGGACATGGAGCTGTTGGAACAAGTNAAACTATTAATCCTCCAAAAGAAAATGTAAGACCTCACTTTGAGCGTTGTGTACAGTTCTGGTGTCCTCAACATAAAAAGGACATGGAACTGTTGGAACAAGTCCAGAGGAGGGCCACGAGGATGATCAGGGACTGGAGCATCACCCATACGAAGACAGGCTGAGAAAGTTGGGGCTGTTCAGCCTGGGGAAGAGAAGGCTGCGTGGGTTTATAGCATGATCTTAAGGTCCTTTCCAACCCTAACTATTCTATGATTCTATGAGACCTCATGGCAGCCTTCCAGTACCTGAAGGGGGCCTATAAGGATGCTGGGGAGGGACTGCAGTGATAGAACAAGGGGTAATGGGTTAAAACTTAAACAGGGGAAATTTAGATTGGATATAAGGAGGAAGTTCTTTACTGTAAGTGTGGTGAGGCACTGGGATGGGCTGCCCAAGGAAACTGTGAATGCTCCATCCCTGGCAGTGCTCACAGCCATGTTGGACGAAGCCTTGGGTGGCATGGTTTAGTGTGAGGTGTCCCTGCCCATGGCAAGGGGGTTGGAACTGGATGATCTTAAGGTCCTCTCCAACCCTAACTACTCTATGATTCTCTTTAACTGAGAGAACTACAGCAAGAAATCAGAGTCCAGTACCCATTAGAGGAACGGTATTTCACAAAAAAAAAAAAATAACCCACAAGTAAACCCAGAAATTAAATGTCTAACACCATAAAAGGGGACACCTGTATAGTCAGGACCGTGATTTCTTGCAGCATCTGAAACAGGTCAGTTAATGATCATGAGAAATGTCACTAAAGGAAAGCAGAAAAAATTGGGTTTAAATCTTTTACAATTAAAAGAACACATGAGCTAGATGAAAAAGTGCATCTCACTAGTTGTTTATTTCAGGTAAGTTCCTTCCAGTATCCTTCCAGTATCCTCTTCACTACTGAGTACAAGGCTAGGTGCAAAACTTTGTACTTCATCCTTCAAATCTTCCATAAACACTGACCATTAATTAGGCTGCTCCAATACCTCTTTATTTCCAAAATATACAATGGTATTCATTTGCAGTTTGGTGCTTCCTTTCAAAATGCCTCATTTTCCAAATAGCCAATCTTCACTCTACACATCCAACAGTTTATGACTTCTTTTCAAGCTGCCTCTTTCTCTTACATACCATACATTTCTATGTAGAAAACATACTGACAGCATTTAGTTTTAACATATTTTTGGACTTTCTGTGTGGCAAAACTAGTAGTAACATCCTTAGTTTTCTTATTTCTTTTTTTGAAAATCAATTGATTTACACACTTTCTTGATCAGCTGTGCTGGTCTTTTACACTGTCTGAATAAGGCACTGCACAGTTCTTTTATTATTAGATTTTCTGCTGGATATTTCCTCATGTATTGCCGTGCCCTACTTAATAATTTCTCCAATTTTAACCCTTTTAACCTATCTCCCACCTACAGCTACAGCTCTCCTCAGTAGAAATTCCAGCACCTCCTGCTGTGTTGGATGTAATTTCCTCAAGTTCTGTAGCTTTGGTAATAAACCTTCAATGCAGTTTATTCAGACTGCCAAACTATGCTATCGTGGACCAGCACAGTGCTGAGAAGAGGCTCAATAAATGATACAGTTGTGGGATTCATTACAAAGTCAGATGAGCTCTTTGTCATTTAAGTAGACAGGAGAGCCTGACATCAAAAAATGGTTCATTAAAAGTGAATTTGAGCTTCAGCATTCACTGTACCAAAACATCTGGAGACAGTCTAATTTATACTGAAGTGCCTTAGAAAATATTTGAGCTTCTAACTAAGCACAGGGGATTTGGTTAGTAAAAGGCTGCCATTTTTGTATCACTATCTACTTTAGAAGAATTTATTTTCATGAATGCCCACAGTACCTCTCATCAGTGGAGAAACCTTGGACCAAGTATCATGGAACATTCATATTGAGATCTATTATTTCAGAAAATATTGAAAACTCTTTGCTTTGGCAAATTGTCCCGGAAAATAGGCAGTTAAGTATGTAAGCTCCTGTGTATTCTTATTTTACACATTCACCACCTCTCTCTAGATACAAAAACAAAAAGGCAAAGTCAGGGACTAAGAGAAGCTGAAGACATCCACATGGTCTGGATGGAAGAATCCAGATGATAGCTGGACCATGGAAGTACCTTTCCCAGTCTTTGCAGAGCAAACATGAAAGAGAGATTTGTTCTAAATAAAATACAGGTTTATTGGTTTTGTTTGATCTGAAAGGGTGATGTTATTTATGTAATGTTCTTCATTCTTGAACCTCACATTTCATTATTACATGGTAACTTCTTGGATCATTAGGACTACAGAAAGATCAGATAAAGGAAAAACTTTAAACACTTCAGTAAATAGATCAGGATTTAGCACAAAGAAACCTTCTAGACTGGCAATCAGGTTTTCAGAGTGCCTTCAAAACAACTAATGTCTGTTTCCTTAATGCTTTTTGCTTTTCTTTAAGAGAAAACAAAGCAAATAATAAGATGTAGCTACACACAAGAAACACCAAAATCTTTAATTCCAACCTTAATTTGCAGTTGTTTAAATCATAAGATATTTCCATGGGAATTTATATTTTAAAATATTTAAATTTAATGCTCAATTATCTGTTTAGAAATACATCCGTATGTACACAGTTTTGTGATACTGACAGGAATGTGTCATGGTTTAAACCCAGGCTGTAAGTCAGAAGCATGCAGTCTACTCCCTCCAGCCCTCCTCCCCCCCCCTTCCTCCCTCCACTCCTGAAGGGATGGGAAGGAGAATCAAAAGCATGCAACTCCCATGGCTTGAGATAAGAACAGTCCAGTAACTAAGGTATAACACAAAGTCACTACTGCTACCACCAATAGTAATAATGATAAGGGAAATAACGAGAGAAGAATACAATGCCACCCGCCGACCGACACCTGTACCTAGCCTGACCCAGCAGTGAAGCAGCCCTTCCGGATAACTCCCAGTTACATCTTGGCCATGACATGCTGTGGTATGGAGTACCTCTGCTTCCTCCTGGCTTCCCCTCTTCCCTGGCAGAGCATGAGACTCACAAAGTCCTTGGTCAGACTAAATGTTTGAGCAGTAACTAAAAACATCGATGTTATCAGCACTGTTCCCAGGCTGAAAGTCAAAAACACAGTACTGTACCAGCTACTAAGAAGGAGAAAAAATGACTGCTACTGCTGAACCCAGGACAAGTGTAATGCGGGTAAATTTCATGGTCAGAAATAGAGTCCTGGGGTTTGGGGGCTTTTCTTTTTCAGTAAGGGACAGGAGAGGTTTAGATTGGATCTAAGCAAGAAATTCTTTCCTGTTAGGGTGGTGAGGCACTGGAATGGGTTGGCCAGGGAGGTTGTGAGTGCTCCATCCCTGGCAGTGTTTAAGGCCAGGTTGGATGAAACCTTGGGTGCCATGGTTTAGTGTGGGGTTTCTCTGCTTATGGCAGGGGGGTTGGAACTGGATGATCTTAAGGTCCTTTCTAACTCTAAATATTCTATAATTCTATGATTCTATGATCCCTATTCTCTTTCATAACTCACTCTGTCTTCTCATGGTCATTTTTCTAGGAAGTTATTTCCAAATGCTTTAACTATTAACCATAGTTCAAATGCTTGGATAATACTAATCAAAAATTACAAAATTTAACATATTACCTTTCAAAGCAGCACCACATTAAGAACAGCTTACCATGCTAAACTAGTAATTCCTGCTGTGATAGTCTCAGTATGCTTTTAGGGAGTGGAGAGACATATCATCATAAAAATAGCTTTAACAACAGCTGTATGGATCTTTAAAATAAAGTAAGTGTAGTGACAAGAGTCTGCCATTGACAACAGCTCTATTTTCACTTCACAGTCAAATGAATAGTGGGAATCACAGCAAGTCTTGGCTAGTTCAAGCAGAGTTGTCATTCAAGAAGAGCCCTTAAAAATTCAACTTCAAGAAGCTGTACTTCTATACTTTTTGTGAGAGTAGAAGAATATGACCTTGAGGAAATATGATGTGCTATTAAACTTCATGGGTATTAAGTTAACAGCACAATTTTAATGGTAGGCTTTTGTATTTAGCAAATGGTGGAGCACAAACAATACCACAAAATCACTATGCTAATCACTTCTCGGTTCAAAGGTAAACCTTACACTTTTTACAACAGTATCAGCTGTTGTCAAGATACAAAACATAACCAAAAGCAAATAACATAATGCAATTAGTTAATTTTGGTAGATTTGCACAAGTGTTACCAAAACAGAGTTTGTTCCAAGTACATCACAAAATTACAAAGAAAAAATATTTCATCAAATTGCTGAATGTGCAAATATATTACCTTTTATTTTCAATACCATTTATTTCTGTATCACTGAAGAAAGGAAGAAGATAAATTGTTCAGTATTGCTTCTTGAAGTGTTGGACAAAATGACTCCCTATTGATTTTCCTGCTGCTGTTCTGCTAAAGGTACAATTGAAAGACATGTGCGTATTTTACTCTTTTCTAATGTAAGTGAGCATTTAGACACTGAAATATAGAACAAGGCCTCAGAGGTAAAGCAGCTGAAAAATACAGTACACAGTAAATCAGTAGCCTTAGCACTGTCTAACTGAAAGTATTTAATTAAAATTTGAATGCACCAGGTACAGATGTGATCCATTATCAGTAGCATTAGGGATTTTGCACTATTGAAGTGAATTCCCCACTTCTCGAAATATGACAAAACACAGTTTCTGATCCATGGAGGTTAATTGTTACACTGAAGTTCTATTGAGATACCTTAAAACAAGAAAAGCATCCCAAATATAGAAGAGCTTATAAGTTTAGTAAAAAAACCCATTTCCCTATTTTATAGGAGGACTACTAAGGAAAGCTGGAACTTTGACTGACTTAGCCCAAGGTAGCATAAATGATTCTCAGCTGACTCTTACCTGACTTCAGTATCAACAGCAGTGTATTCACAGCAGTACAATTTGCAGTGCACGTAAGCTACTCCAGTATGTAGTAGTGTCCTGGGCAGCTTCCTAGCCAGCATAAAGTTCTGAGCTATTCAGTGTGCCTGATCAAGTTTTACACATCTCGGGCAGTAGTGAAGACCTGTCTTACCACTTCCAATTCTGGTAGGACTATTAATTACAAAGAATTGTAATAAATAGCAGAAACAGAAGTGACCTTTGACAATTTCCTGTCCTGTGCCTTGATTCTTTTCAAAAGTACTGTTGTAAGCATTATTTCTTGTAAACATCAGTGAGACTGATCAAACATATGCCAAGTTGTTTTAATATCAAGAGCATCAAAACCTGCATTTTGGTTAAAAATATATCTTTTTCAATGATAGCTATTGTGTAAAACTTAGAGTAGAAATTTCTTTTCTTTTTTTTTTTTCTTTTTTTTTAAATTTACAAGTGTGACTTCACAGCTCTTGCTGTCAAATGCAGTCAATACTTGTATATTACTTTTAATGAATTGCTAGTAACCCAGACTCCAAAAGCACAGCTGTGCTTTTGGAATCAAACATGCAAGACCCATAGATTTCAGTTACCAGAACTGCATTGCTTCTTCTCCACCTTTTTTCTTCTATATTTCTGGCACATCAAGTTAGGAGTTAGGAGGTTTCGGGGTTTTGGTTTTCTTTTTTTTCCTTCTCTTCCTTCCATGCTTTTCAAACGAGTCCTGTGTGAAGTGATGGTGTTTGATGGCTCTGCCAAGCAGCTGGGATACTTCAGTGTCTACTGGAGTTCAGCTGTGAGTGTGGATTGAAAGGATAAATCAAAGCCCAGCAGACCATGATTTTTAAGACTTACGTTGTTCGGGGTTTCTTCCCCCCATCCTCTTGGAAGATCTGAGGCAAGCCTGTTTATCAATACACAGCTCCAGAGAAACAAGCCTCAGCAACAAGTGTTAATGAGTCCTGGCCACTAAATTTTCAAGAGTTTGGGGACCAATTTACACACATTATCCTTAGCTTCCATTCAGCTGTGTGTGCAAAGGTTTCTGTTTAAGCACTGAGAAATAGTCATACTATGCATAGCCACTTTAAAATAGTTTTGATGTTTACAAGAAGCTCTGTTTCTTTTCCCTGCTTACAAGAGAAATATTTCCCCTTCCTTGTTAAACTGACAGGCTAATCATGAACTCAATCATTAATGAAGCTCAGTAGTACACAGCACAAAGCTCAAAGAGAGTATCACCTTCAGGCATTCACAGCAAGAGCAAATGGTTAATTCTGAAAAATAATTAGAACTGTTTAGAAATGGAATGAAGGAATTCTATCACAGTCCTTCCCAAATACATATGCATTTATTTTTTTGATATAAATTGTCCAGGCACTTCTCCTAAAAGATTAAATCTCTGTTTTCACCAACTGACTAAATTTCAAACACCTTATAGTGCATAGTCAAGGGTATCAATATTTGTCCCAGGATCAAGGGTACTAATTCACATATTTGAGCAACATGTTTGAGTGGAAGCTGGCCCTGCCTGTGGTATGGGGTTGAAACTAGATGAGCTTCAAGGTCCCTTCTAACCCAATCTATTCTAGGATTTTGTGATTCCTTGGGACTTTTTTTTAACTTACCACCACCACAGCAAAGCCACAAACCCCCAGTTACATGTGTCAACAGCTATAGTTTTGCTTTGCCAGATTCTTTGAGTAGTCAGATCTATATCAGGAGCACAACACTAAGCACATAGAACAGAAATGGGGGCAAGAAAACAGAAGTTATCAGAAACTAAAAAATTAGTTGTGCACCAAAATCAAATGTTTTCCGTGAAATTTCTCTTTTGTATCTACATAACCACTTCCAACTTGCCTATGTTTTTCTGCAGGTTAAAGATGTAATAAAAAAAAAAACCCAAACCCAAAAAAACTTCTAAACTGAATATATGTAAAAATCATTCTGTAATTCCCAGTTATTTTTCTGTCAAATGTAGAGTTCAATGTCCTGTCTTTAACTAATACTGTTTCATCAAACAATCATAGAATCATAGAATAATTATGGTTGGAAAGTACCTTAAGATCATAACAATGTGTCAGTGGTGTCACACAGAAGCAATAATAACAAAACTATCAGTAACCTGTAAAACAATTCTTAGATTATTTTAGATACTTCAGATAGCTGTAAAAGTTCTCTTGGGTAACCAAAAAATCTGCTTGCAAGCAATATTGTGACTTCATCTACATTGGCTTCATGTAGAAAAAGCAAAATTTGATAACAGCAAACCCAAGCAATATTGATTAATACTGGGAAAGAGATTCAAACACATACTTAATTTTCTAGAAAGGCATTGCAGGTTTTTTTTGTGGTGCTGTCGTGGTTTAAACGCAGCAAAAAGAATGCAACTCCCACAGGTTGAGATAAGAACAGTTTAGTAACTAAGGAATAGCACAAATCACTACTGCTACCAATAGAATAATAATAATAATAATGATGATGATAAAGGAAATAACAAGGGAAGAGAATACAGCACCTTATCAACCACCGACAGATAACTCAACCCACCCTGACCAACAGAGCAGTGACTGATACCTCCTCCAACCCCCCAGAGCACTCGCCCTTCCGGGTAACTCTCAGTTACATCCTGGGCATGATGTGCTATGGTATGGAATAGCTCTTTGTTCAGTTTGGGTCAGGTGTCCTGTCTCTGCTTACTCCCAGCCTCCCCTCCTCCCTGGCAGAGCATGAGGCTCACAAAGTCCTTGGTCAGGGTAAAACATTCCTTAGCAACAACTAAAAACAGTGGTGTTATCAGCTATGTTCCCAGGCTGAAAAGTCAAAACACAGAACTGCATCACCTACTAAGAAGGAGAAAAATTGACTACTACAGGTAGTACAGGTGACAGAAAAGATGCTATTTGTAGTGTGGGTTTTTACTTCTCTGATCTGCTTAGAGAAACATGCATCAGTTTTCGGTGTACCAAAAAACAGAAAAGTTGCGGGGAGCAGAAGGAAAGGTACAAAAAATCTTTCAAAGAAATAAATGCAGAAAGGAATAAATGGCTGCAACATTTTAAATAAACTGTTTGCCTGTCTAAATCAGGGAGAACTCTTCTATGTGGGCACTTTCTTGAGTGTTTGTTTCTGGTCAGATCTCCACTGGCTAAAACTCAGACTAAATGAACATTAAATCATTCCGGTTGCCAAAATCTGATCCTGACATAAAAACATGGTCATGACCAGTGGCCTTCAGTTGGCTGGGACTAGGCTATTGCTGTCAGCTTATCCCTACATGGATATTTGGCCACAAATGAATGCATTTAAAAATCAAGCTTGAATGTGGAACCACAGCATCTTGATGACGATAAGGAGGGAATGAAGAGTAATTAACTTTTTGGTACAGTTTCATTTAATTCCATTTGCCCATACAAAAGGTACTTATACGTACTAATCTGTCACTATCATTATTTCAAAAAGACTATGTCATTCAAATGTATTCACAAGAAGTACTACTACTGTCCTATGTTTTGTTATGAGAAAAATTATTGGTATAAATATGTGCATAATTTTGGTGTAATGTACTTCATACAAGTGATCTTTTACAAATGCCTTTCAAGACACATGTAATGCAAATTAATGCATAGATCTAACTTCATTACTTTTACTACTTATTTTAACGCAACATTTATTCTTAATATGCTATAGCATGCTTGTATTGGGCTCTTCCCTTTAGTAAGAAGAACGCGACACCACTAGATGTCACTACAAACAGAGCATTGTGCATCACACGGCCCTAATACTGAATTTGCAGAGTATCCTGCTTCATTACTATTTTTATATTGTTTTTTAAGTAATAATTAAAGAAATGGTATTTTCAAGTCATATGGACTTGCTCTTTAATCAAAGATGAGTAATTGCTGAATTTCATATACATATTAAATGCCAGTATTTGGATTGAATGAATGATTAGTAAAATGGCTCATGATAAGAGTTGATGGACTGGGGTGTTTATTTATTAGCTGATAACATCATGCTAGCCAGTCAGTTTATTATTATTTCTTAAGAAAGTATCTGTCTCATTAGAAAGCAGAAGTAGCAGACAGATTAATGCACATATGTTACAACATTAATTAGAGAATCAGATTTCGCAGAAGTTGATAATTTGATAGTGACACTTGTAGCTGCGATTAATTCAGTCTTTTCTGGAAAACTTCTGATGAGACAAAACAAAGAGAAATCACAATGATGCCAAGATCCAGCTTGAGGTGTAAAGAAGGAAGAAATTATCTTCAGCGTAAGACAAAATGGCTCTCCACAAACCAGAATCTGCACTATGATTTTGTAATTATATTCCATTGTCTGCACTGGCTTCTAATGGAGGAGAAGAAAAATCAGGCCATACAAAAAAAAACCCAACTTGGTTTTAGCATAGACAAAGGTTCCAATCAGTAATATAAGCAATCAGCAGTTAAAATGTCCCTAATAATAGGAGAGTGGCAACAGAATAATCGTAGGAGAAAATATTCAAATTACCATGCTCAAATGACATTTAATAAATTCATATGTAAAAAATGACATTTAGAGATCTAGATGATAATGCAAATGAAGGCTATATTTATGAGGGAGTGAAAAAACAGCTTCTAATCTCAAGGATAAGAATATCCTAGGTTTTGGTACCTGGTAAAAAATATTGAAACTTGCTGATGGATAGTGATCTGGTACAGTACTGCAATTATACACTATTCTGAGTTAAATGCCATGGATTCTCCATCTGTCCTTACTGTCATTGAAGAAATAACTTTGTAGCATTGTCTCACTCATGTTTATTCGTGTTTTTTCAAACATAAAATGGTCCAATACACAAAAATTTATCTGCTGTAGTCTATGCACTGGAACACTGCACTGTGCCATACAGAGGTTTGGCTCCTAACTTTCCTATAATTAGTTAAGTATGTGGATGTCTTAGTCTATCTATGGATGCATATTACACATTTCTATGCTTCCTAACAGTTTCCACTATAACAAGAACATTACAATCTTTGACATCATTTTCTATGTCTGGAACAGTACTCAGATTTAGCTTTTGTGATGACTTTCACTAGCCACAAAATGCATGAGGAACATTTTCAGCAACAAAGTGAAACTTATTTTAGTTAGTATTCAAAATGCAGCACATAATGGTGGTATCACCCTTGATCCACTTTTCTGTGTTGGAGTGAGGAAGCCAAAGGAATTCCATTTATCCAGGTCACAGTTTTGCCCCCCATATTTTCCCTATGAATATTTCTTTTGTTTTAAAAAAGTTTGATTTTTGCTAACAATGGTTTTGTCCTCACAGCATCTTTTTTTGCTAAATGGGACTACAGAGTATATGGGACTTGGCAATAGAGTAATACAGTCTAAATATTACTTACTTGAATCTCAGATTTGATTATATTGTCTCTCAAAATATCCATTAAGTATTCGCCCTGGCTTATAGAAGGAGCTGCCTTTACAGACAAAAACCATTAGATCATTTATTTATTATATATCTTTGATGTAGAACAAGACAGAGCTAACGGTTTTCTGTTTCTGCTTTATAACGTAGGTACTGACTATGCCATATTAGAGAACCATGATCTACTACCAAAAGCTTATACTCTTCTCTTGATACATGACATAAAGCTTGGGAAAGAAAGAATTGGAATCATTTCTTGAAAATGTCAAAGCTGTGCAGGGTGGTGAGGAAAGAACTGGGTTAGACATTTCAGAGAAGCCTTAATTCTTTTCCCTTGCTTATGTGTTTTATTATGTATTTTTAATTACATGATTACTCAAGATTGCTCCACACAGCACCAGCTTTACTCAGTGACAAGATCAGAGAATGCAATTATAGGGTTAGAATGATGGACAAGTAAGGTTTGAGAAGAGTACTGTGTTTCTATGGGTGGCAACAAGAAGAGATTTTGAAGAATTAAAGTATACAAAGATAAAGTTCTCATTCTTAAAATTAAACTACATCAGATATTTAATTATCCGCCCAATTTGTTTCAGACACAGCTAAACCTATGCAGTTGACCAGTGTCTTTGCTTTTAAGGAGTCGAAATTGATTTATGCAGGACTGGAATGAAGATTCTTATCAGATTCAGAATAGATATGCTACACAATGGCTTCTTCATGCATCTATCATATCATTCATTAACTGTAACAGCAGTAGATTTTTATTGTTCACCTTCAATTTCTTCTTCATAGAAATACCTCTAAACACAAAGCTTCAAAAGTACATATCTGACATACCGCAACTATTGCATATAAGGATGTCAATACAGTTTATAGGTCCTAATTGAAGCCTCTCCCTTGTACTTCCTCCTGTAGGTTGAAGGCCTATTTGCAACTGTTCTGTTTGCCATGTACATAGATCTATCACAAGTCTGCATGACTTAAAGGAGGAACAAAACATAACCTGTTTGCTTTACACCCGTATGTGTTGCAAGACTCTTTGGTATACAGCACAAAGTATTTTGTGGTTTGTTTGTTTGGAACAATTTAATAAAAAGACTAAAATCATCATAACGGTAACCATTCTGTAAGTACTTGAAGGAATATGATGAATAGTGTCCAGTCTGTAAATAAGTAACACCTATGTGAAGAGGTGAAATAGACTATCACCCTTTCCAAGTCAGATCAGAATGTTTCAGATGTGTAAGAACTGAAGCAACCCTTTGGATGAGACTGATCTTGATCTAGGGAGAAAAAAAATGTTTATGAAAACCAGTGATGCACAATAGAGCTTGGGAATAAAAACCCAAAACCAACCCAATTTCATTCTGGCTCTCACGGAAAGAGAGCCACTGTAGACAGCTGCCATCTCAACTACTGCTTTTTTATATCCAGACATCACGTAGCTCTGATGTACTAGTCAGAGCTGTGCTCTTGCTTGCCACAGGTTCACAGGGTACAACACAGAGGTAAACCTAAAAAAAAGCACTTTCCCCAAGACACCTAGTGTACCCAAAACAATAGGAAAACTAGCTAGGACCTTGTAGTAATACAAAATTCTCCTCTTTCTAATCATAGACACTCCTTAAAATACCGTAGGAATGGTCTTCAGTTACTCTCCTCCAAGAATAGTTGCTTTCTTAGTAATAAACAGTGACAGGAAATTGCTGGAATTTCATCTGTACAAATTAACAGATGCATATGAATTACAGGATTCAGGTGATTATGATAATTAAGAGTTCATATGGCTACCATCACTCTGGGAAGTGCAGAAGTAAGGACTGATGTGCAGTGGAATAGTCAAATACATAATTGGCTTTACTCATGTTTTTAAAACCAGGTGGTTTAAAACACAAAACAAAGAGACCACAGAAAGAGACCCGTGTACCCCATCCTTGATCTTAGCCAGAATTCCACAAGATGCCTGGAAATGAATTACTCTGTCTCAGACTATAATATAAATGCCATTCTCACAACTGTCCCTGAGAAGAATGGTGCTATTGTTATTGGGGGTTTTATTTGCAAAGAACAGATAACTTTGTTTAGCACCAGTCAGTGCTGGGTAATAAGTGACAGCAATTTCATGTACTGTTGGGTTAAAGACATATAGTTCATTTTATACTGCAGTTTTTTAGACAGACACCTAACTTACATGTTTGAAAATAAATGTGACATTTTTCAGCTTTACACTTAAGTATATTAAAAATACAAAGATGTTGTGCATGGAGGCAAACATTAATCTTAGGTCTTCCTCAGGGAAAATTCATTGTAATTAAATCTTTTTAAAGCCTAAACCTTGCATCATACTCAGCTCACAAGTCTTCTCATTGCACACTTGAAATTACATCCCCTTAATAGAAAAGACAGTTCCAGTTTGTCAGAACATAAATGTTAATTAGACCTTCAAAATACACGTTTGAGTCTCAGATAAAAACCCCACACCAATATATAAATCAAAGCAAAGTAATCAATACAGCTGCTGTAGTATTTGTGCCATTCATTTCAGTATCTAGATAAAAACCCCAGATAAAAACATCTCAAAATGAAATAATCAACATCAATCATTTAAATCAAATTGAGAAGCTTTCAGACTGTGTAAGACTCATGACTAAATTGATTAAGTGGGAACTTCAGGCATACCATTTAATTGCACAAATGAACCCCAGCCTGTTTGTTGGTGTTTAACATAGTAATTTGTTACTTCCATGTATTAATAAAGCAGTATTCAATGAACTTAAAACTCTTGAAATACAGTCTGTAAAATCTGGAAATCACCTTAAAAGCCTAGCACTCGAGACTAAAAACAAGAAGAATTCAATTTCTGCACGAAGAATGAACATTACAGCACATTTACTAGTTAAGTAATCTTCCTTAGCTTTATATCTATCTTCTGTGTTCTGCTCACTGCTCCTTTTGTGTTTCTGAGTACTCTTTCCAAAAGGCTGATGTTTTGCTTGTTTCACTTTGTGGTCATAGAATCATAGAATAGTTAGAGTTGGAAAGGACCTTAAGATCATCCAGTTCCAACCCCCCTGTCATAAGCAGGGACACCTCACACTAAACCATGCCACCCAAAGCTTCATCCAACCTGGCCTTGAGCACTGCCAGGGATGAAGCATTCACAACTTCCTTGGGCAACCTATTCCAGTGCCTCAGCACCCTAACAGTAAAGAATTTCTTCTTACTTGGAGCATTGTGTGCATTTCTGGTGTCCTCAACATAAAAAGGACATGGAGCTGTTGGAAC
>NDXB01015782.1:76041-99582 GCA_002631895.1 Agapornis roseicollis | reverse complement strand
CTGATGAAGGACTCAATACCCTCATCCATGTCATCAATAAAAATATTGAACAAAACCGGTCCCAGCACAGACCCTTGAGGGACACCACTGGTGACCGGCCGCCAGCTGGACGCAACACCATTCACCATCACTCTCTGGGCCCGGCCATCCAGCCAGTTCCTGACCCAGCAAAGAGTGCTCCTGTCCAAGCCGTGAGCTGCTAGCTTTTCTAGGAGTACATAAGGTTTCATACAAGACTGGTTATAAAAACAAACTACATCACAACTGGCATTATCTGTCACTGCTTCTACAGGCACTTTCTGTCCATCTCACACTCCTCCAAAATGATACAGCCTACAGTGCAAAGTATACATAGAAATAATTCCTGGTTGTTTTCTTGTCAGGAGTAGCTGGCAAGACTGCCGGTAAAGACTGTTACACAGATGAACTTCAGCTATAGTTCTTTCTTCATTTTCTCACATATGATTTGCAGCCTTTTTTTCTATTTAGGATGTTATGGATATATGTTTTTGTTACTTTGTTTGAGAAAAATAATGCAGATCAAATTAAGTATAATTTTAAGGTAACTCCGTAACATCATTGAGCAACAACATGATGATGCCTAAAAAGCACCTCTTTAAGGCAGCATGTCCTTGCAGCTTAAAAAACCTGCTTAGTTCACCATTTATACAAGTTAGCACAACTAGTCCTCACCTCATCTCCACTGAGTATGTAGAAAGTTGTGATAAAGGCCAGGAGAGGCAAAGATGCCTCCCAGCACAGTCTTAACTAAGAAAACTCTTTATTACCCACTGAAATAGCACACTACTCATTCCAAGTGTGCAAACCACAGGGAGTATGGCATAATAGTGCTGGTAATTTGAAGACTCAACAGTGGTAACGCATGTTATCTGAAACAAGCCTGATACCAATGATCCGTAGTAATTATGCTGAAACCTGCAGAAAAGGTGTTGCAAGGTGGATTACTCAGATGATTACATTTCATTCCAGATTCTACCATTTCTCTATAATCAATATGGTAAGAAAACCCACAAAGCGGCTAAGATTAACTTCAAGACATTTCTGTCACAAGCACCGACTGAGAAGCACCATTTCTCTTAAGATTGACCATGCGGACAACAGTTCAAAACTGTATTACTCCATAAGATTCAGTTTAACAACCAAATAAATCCTCCAGTTGAGCAAGATGAAAACTCGGTTAAAAGAAAATATGAAAGGGTTTTAATATAACTTCACTTTGACCATTCTAGTTTAAAATAATGCATCTTTTTAAGTGCGAGCGGGTCAAAAGATACAGTCTCACATCAACCTCATCCCGTCCTCACTGTTCACTGACTCCTGTCACAACGTCCCACCCATAACCTCCTCAGCCGCTTCCGAGCGCTGCCTACTCCCAAAACACAACACAATACCCCGAGCCTTCCCCTTCAAACTCCATCCCTCACCTTCACCTCACTCCCAGCCCCGCTTCCCCGACACCCACCTTGCCCCGCTACCCCACCGGGTCTCCCCGCGGACCCTCCCCGTGCCCACCTAACGCCGCCAAGTCGGCGGCAATGGCCTTGCCAATGCCGGTGCCGCCGCCAGTGACGATGGCCACCCGCCTGCGGAACAGTCCGGCCGCCAGCAGCCCATGCATCACCGCCATCTTCCCCCTCTCTCACACAGCGCCTTGCAAAACGGCCACGGCCGCCCCGGCCGCCACCCCCACCACGTGACGCGCGGCCCCGCCCGCCCCGGGTGCGCCGAGCACGGTGGTGTGTGAGCGGTGGTGGAGGTGCCTGGGGCTCTGGCAGCACGGATCGTCCTGCGGCACAGCATGGCGCGGTACGGGGCCCCGCGGGCGGCAGGTAAGGGGGTGGGGCAGTTATCCGGGGGTGGGTGGCATCCAGGTTTGTCCCTGCGGTGGAGGGACCGTCGTCCGAGCATCTGGGAGGGGTCGCCCCAGCCTGCTGGAGCCTCGAAGCAAACCCAGCTCCCCCCACCCGCGGTCTCGCCTGCTGTACAGGGAGGGGTTCTGGTGTTTTTCTGCACCGTTTCGGGTCACCTTCCGCAGCGACGCGGGAAGACACTGTGAGGATCAGGGTAACGGAGCCCCAGCCAGGAGGAGACAGCGTTGTGCTCTAAAAGTGTCATAAATAGCAGAGAAAGACGCTGGTGTTTCCTGCCAGGCACCCGCGGACAGAGAATCCTGTCTCCAGGCATGGGCTTTGTCAGGAAGAGGCTGTGAAGGCTGAGGTGGTGCCGTTTACTTGTCCCTAACATAGCCATTGTGCGCTGACGTGCCTTTACGGGGTTTTGATTTTCCCACTTAAAATGGCCCTCAATAAGCTCAGTATTAATTATTCAGTTGTCACAGAGGACAGACAACGTTAATTTTCCTGTGTATCCCACAGTGAAGTGACAAAGCATTTTTGTCCATTGCAGGTGATTTTAACGAGCAGTGATGTGCCCTGGAGCGTGTGTGCATGTTCAGTCTCTTTCCAGGCACCTCCTCTGTCCTTTTCAATAGAAGAGATGTTTGTAATTATATCTCAATTTTGTCCCGTTATTTTTGCCTTAGGGGAGATTGTTAATGTGAGAAGAGTGAGAAAGTTGGGTTTTGTTGGTTGGTTGGTTGGGGTTTTTTATTTATTTATTGTTTGTTTGTTTGTTTTGTAAGACACATAAAATGTGAGAATTATTGACTAGATTTTGGCTTTTTCATTTGTTAAACAAATTTATTTGCATTTCCCCAAACATATCCTAAAGTTTAATACTTTAAATCAGAGGCAAATATAAGATAACATCTGCACCCTGGAGTTCAGTGTGTTTCAAAGGAAGCTGTATACCGTCCTTTTGACTGTAGGGAAGAGGATGCATGGAGAAGTTGACAGTGTGTCCAGACTCAATCAGCAAAGGGTGATAAGACAGGAATTAACTTTTGCATAGTGACTTAGGCCAGTGGGGCAACCATTAGACAAAGTTGCCTTCAGGTGGCTTAATGTTTGCAGAATACCTTCATATTTTAAAGCATGGTGTTACTTTCTGGAGGCAAAATGTGAAGAACTGTGGGTGACACTGCCACAGATCCCCATTAACTGTCTCTGGCTGCCCTACATATCATAGGCTGTATCATAGTGATCAGTAATTAATCCCAGGGAGACGCACTTACCTGTGCTAGTGAACTAGCACTAGAACTTTATATTCCAACCTGCCTGCCATCCCAACTGAGCTGCAGGTGACCAAGGGAAATCCAATGGGTCTCTCTGCTCATATGACTTGCTTGATTTCAGTGTTTTTCCTAGAGAGCACTAGCAAATTACTTTTTCTTCCCTATCACAATAGAATCATAGATAAGTTGCTTGGGTTTTTGAATTTCTCAGTAGCCATAGAAATGTCATAAGCGGCTGAACACATGAGTTAAGGTTCTGTGAGTGATGAGGAGAAAAGGGAAAGGCATAAGGACTGGAGAGCAAGGAGCTGAGGAAAGAAGACATCCATTCCTTGGCATTCAACGGGCAGTAGCCCCTTCTGGTACAAAATCTGTGCACAAAGAACAGGGCTGAGATAACCAATGCTCACAGATGTTTTCAGCAAGGGAATGACTTGCTGCCATATAGGTTGCCTTTGAACCAAGGATTCAAAGTGTACCTTTGTGTGAATTGTGTGAATACTCCAGTGGTTGAAATTCAAAATTATTTAAGCTGAAAAGAAGAAAATCCTGTTAACTAAAATCAATGTTAATCATCTCTTATGTTTGTACTTTCTTATTTGCAAAAAAAATTGGTACCATTAAATCGTGCTGTTCTGTCACTACACACAGCCGTAGTGGTAAATTCAGTAAGCAGAAGGCTCTTCTTACGTATTTATGGTATTCTACAAACTCAGTGTTCAGATTCTTAATTTTTATACGTTAGGAAACTGTCCAATTAGGCAGCTGATTTATTTATTTATTTATTCAGTATGTGTCAGCTTGCATTTGGAAGAAAATAAATCTGCATTTAAAGCCTCAAAGTCTTAATTTTCATTTTTTGAAGTTAAAAGCACCTGATTCCCCTGTTCATAGCCCCTTTTGGTGTATCTATCTCTTAAAACATTAACCATTCAAAAATCAAAATGTGACATTGTTGTGAAAAAGAATTCATCAATAGTTTTTTTTCCAGTTGTCAGCTCCTTCAGATTGGTGGGACTAGCACATGCCATTCTTCAACATCTACTTTTTTATTTATAAAATGAAAAAGGGAAAAACTAAATTTCCTGGTTTTAACAGCTCTCAGATTGTGTCTTGGCGTTGAATGAACTAGTTCAATATGTCATGATGAATAGGGAACTCTGCATTTTTAGAAAAGGCTACTTTCTGTCAAAAGCTGATTTTGTGCTTTGCCAGCCTATGGCTTGGCTATTCAGCTGATGACATATGCCAGTCCAGTATGCTGCCATGCTTTAAAAACCCTGGCAATGTTACATACTGCAGTAACTCCTTACAGCCCTTTGGCCTTCAGGGGTTCTACGCCCTCCCATAGCTTGTAATCCATGTTGGCAAGGGGAAGGTGTCAAAGTTGTTAAATAACCAGCCTGATGTGAGAAAACAGATTGCTTCAAACAGGAGAGAAACTTCTGTGGGATCCAAACCCCAGCAGAGGTATCCCTGGGGCTAGCAGTCTCACAAGGTGAGAGTAGAGGAGATTTAAGTAAAAGCAGCTCAGTGCCAGAAATAACTCTTTAATGCCAGAGATGACTTGTGACAGAGGGTTTCTGCTAGTTAGTGTTCAGAAAAAATCAGGCTTGCACTCCAGCCTCCTCTGTTTTCCCAGAACCCTACTCTTATGGATGCTTCAGTTTCATATCTTTTCTATGGGATACCAAATTGCATAAAGTGTAACAACAGTAATTGCTCCCCGCCTCCCACACCTATTACAAGAAATGTCTGAATTGAGCCAAAACCAAATGAAAATGGGTGTGAGTGTCTCTTTCCTTTCCTTTCTGGACCTTTCTGTGTGATTACACAGAAGGCCTCTTTGGAAATCCCTGCTACTTTCACCTCCTGACTGTGCATTCTCTCCTGTGGCTGTTTTTCCTTTCATCATATCTCACCAGTATCTAAGTGCCTTTCTGTCTTGTGGCTTCTGGTTTCTATGTCAGAATGCCTCCTGGCCAGCTCCAGCTGATAGTCAAGGCTTTCTGGTTGGTTCATCTCTTCAGAGAATTCTCCTCTGGAAGGGTACTTTACTCTCAGTGGTTTCTTGGGGGATTTTAGTCTAAATAGGAGATAATTAGGATTTTCTAACCTTTCATCATCATCCCTAGGAATTTCATTTCGGTGATTAGAAAAAAGGTGCTACCGAAGACAGACACCCCATTTCAGAGTTCTTAGTGGTAGAAGATATAGAATATCAGCATCAAACACTTTGAAACTGATTTGTAGACAGGTCTTATTTATAATCATACACCCTGCTAATGCCATACTAATAAAACTGAAGCATTCACTTGTCTGCAATTGAAAGTGCTGCATTTTTAATACCCTGGCATCATGGATCTGCGTCTGTACTTGCCTCAGATCAAGAGTCCCCTGAGCCAACTAATTCCTGCTTCTGGCGAGACTGTCTAAATATCTTAGATTATATTTACTGTGCAATATACTAAGCAATCCTGAATCACTCCCAGGGGAATCTTCTAGTTCTCTGTGCAGTTTGGCTCATGAGCAACTCCTGGGCTGCAGCCAGGTGTAAGTCTGAAAAACCTCTGATCTGAAGTCCCCAAATATCATGTCTAAATAAGAACCACAGGATGTGGTCCTTTCTAACCCCAACTATTCTATGATTCTGTGATGTAATTTGGTGGTTGTATTTTTCAGATACTACTTTCCAGACTGGATTTACAATTGATTGTGTTTCCCATTGGGCTGCATGACTGCAACTTCTTGCTCTCTAGTTGCAGGTAATTCTATGTGTGATCTCTCCTAATTTTGTCTGAGCAAATTATTGGGTTTTTTTGATCTTGCCAACACAGAGCAGGGCAGGAAAAGAGAGGAGAAAGAGATAGTCAGGAATCTTTTGAGTATCAAGGGATGGAAAAAGAGCCTGAAGTGCTAACACAGAGTCCTAGTTTTTAGGTATTGTAAAGGTCAGGCAAGAGTCCAGCATGTATTAAAACATCCTGGTGAAAGCACTGCATGATTTCCTAAGAAAAGGAGAGAGCAGTCTTGCAATCCTTCCCCGAATTCACCTTCCCACCAGGTCTGTAGCTATGACTGTGCTGTCTTGTGTTAGCACAAGTGTTTCACACCCAGCACTGGTGTTTCATAGCTCTGCAGTCTTCAGCCATAGCAACTCCCAGTGTTTCTTACTTGTGTGTGTGTGTGTGTTTAGGTGTTTTCTCTGAGCTCTGAAAGGAGACGTGAGAGGCTCAAAACTGTTTTAATGTACTATATGCTTGCTGTGTTATTGTCTTGGCATCTACTTGGATATAGACACTCTACTTGGATGCTTAGAGGAGGCACAACATAGGTTTGATGTGCACTGCAAGCCCCTAGTACATCTTCCCATCACATTTAATACCAGGCCTTCAAACTGAGGATGAATCAGGTATTATACCAACAGAAATAGATGCAACACTTGATTCCAGCTTAAGGGCACTGCAATGGAGGCAGGATGTTGTGCTCAAGTTGGTGGGACTGCCTTCTTTTGGCTGTTCTTATTGTACAGTGGGAAGACATGGGGAGAGCAAGGGGCTTGAGTCACCCAGCATGGCACTTGGGAGCCAGCGAGCTCTTAATCACACCCAAGTGAGTCTGTTCCTGCAGCTTCAGTGATAATCTACCTGTGTTGGCCAACACAGGTAGGCCAGTGGGATAGGTCCAGAAGCTGCTCAGCACTGGCACTAATGCTACCTGCTGACAGGCAAGAGCCCTGTGCCAGTTGATAAATCAGAAGGACTGTGCAAATGTGGGACTGTGCTGCTTGCCTGCTCCTCCCTTTGCTTCTAGCTTGAGTTTTTAGAATCCTCTGCTTCTCGGGGCATACATGGGGTGCAGTCTCCATTAGCAAACCCCCATGAAGTTTTTTGGTGGCATGAATCATCTTACTGCACTATCTCCTCTGTTGTGGTGCTCGGTGCCATCCTCTACTTTTGGCAGTCCAAAAAGTAGTCCTTGAGGTGTACTTCTGCTTGAGTGGACAAAGCATGGTCTTTTCTCTTGTCTCTCTCTCTGACAAATGAAAGTACTTTGAAGCATGTGGATTAAGCAGGGAGGAAAAGACAGGTGCGATTTATGAGCTTTACTGTTTGCTTTCTCCTCCCTTGCTGAGATGGCATAGGCAGATGTTTCTCTTTGTGCCTCTTGCTGTTGTTATACAGACACTTTGTGAAACCTCATAGTGGGCACTGCTGTGAGGAATAGTTTTTTTCCCCCTCCTTAAGCATTCTTTCCTCCAGGAGTAGCTGCATGGTGAACCTGATGAGGAAATTCATCTGGCTGAAAATAATATTTTATTTTCTTTTAAAATGTGAAAGTGTTATTTACGGTGAGACAAATCTGTCAAGCTTACCTCCAGCTGCACAGACCATAACATGATAGGGAGGGGCTGTTCTTGCCTTCAAACACATTATTCATCACAGCTTTGAGGGTATTTTTTGCTACATTCAAGTAGCTGTGTAATACAGTTTGAGCTATTTCACCATGAATAGGAGACATACGTCCTCTGTTTCAGCAGGGTATGGTGAGGACATACATGTGAAAGATCATGTGGAGTCATTTAGGTCTTGAGGTGTTGAGGGAGCCCTACTGTTTGGCCCTCTGCAAGCATAAGGTCTGAATTAAATGTGCTTTCTTACATAGATCTTGCCACATGTTTGTAGGGCCTGGGGCTGCATGTCCTGCAATAGACCAATGCCTTTTTTATAACATGATTGGTGACAGACAAATCTGTCCTAAACAGCTGGATGCATCTGCTACCATCTATTTTCCATGTGTACAACCTGCCAGCGGATAACCCCGTTAAAAATACTAGGGATTGGAAATAGTCTTTTGGGTACTAGGCATCCTTAGAAACACACATATCTCCATGCACAAAATCAGAAGCAGGGTTGGGTGAAGAAGGGCTTGGGAATGGGTAGGCTATGGAGTAAAAGGAACAGGTGAAGGAGGATCTGTGGCTGGGGAGCTCTCTCTCAAGATCTGTCTCTGGGGTGTATTCCCCCTTATCTCTTTCCCATTCCGGGTAACTCTCAATGCTTCTAAAGCACAGGTTGTTTTTTATTTCTGCAGATAACCCCTGCATCACGTGAGTGAAGACACTTCTAGTTCTTCTTACATGTTGTGCATTTTATATGACTCTTACAATAAGAATTGATGCTCTTCACTGCTTACTGTCTATGTTTTTTGTTCACATGTCTGCTCTGAGCAATCATAAAAAGGTTACTTGTGCTGTAGCAGGATTTAAGATCGAGGATTTTTTTTAGCTTGTGGGAAGGCTCTTCCTTCCTGTCTGTATTCAAACCAGATAATTTCTCTTCTGTTAGCAGCAGGATCAGGCTGTGAGAATCAATGGGAAAAAACCTCCTCTGACCTAAATGGTGCAAGGCCAAACTTTTAGGCTTCTGTTTTGTGTGTCAAAGACTAATACTGTCATGGGAAGCATAAGCAACAGTAGTTTTCCTGCATAGTAACAGAAGACTGTGCTTCTAAAAATTCCTCTACAGGGTGTTTTTGCAGAGCCACCTCCCCAGGGTTCTCCATCTGTTTTCACATGGAGATTAATAACAAATTGTTTGGCTAATAAACTGCTCCCAGCTATCTCTGAAATATGACCATTTCTTTTCCTTCCCTCCTGTGGACAGTTATTAGATTCCTGTCTGCCCCGTGCTGTCAACATGGGAGACATCACTAGCATTAGGTGCACAGCAATTGTCATGTTTCAGCTCCACAGCAAAGCTTTTAAGAAGTGAAGACATTGGTGTATGTCTGAAAAGAGTTGGTGCTGTGGACAGCTGTGTGGTGGTGAGGGCTGGTCATGTTCTTACAGGGCATAAGGAAAAGGAAGAGAGAAAAAATAAACTTCATGTACACTACTATGATTTCTGCAAGAGGCCATTTTTTGTTTGCATCTACAGAGAAAATATTCCCAGGAAAAATGGGACTGAGGCTTGAACATGTCTGATTCACCAGCATCCCTGTGGGACATGGGGCTGATGGTGGTATTTCTAAGTGCTGTGTTCAGGCCTGGACCAGGTAGCAGAGGGTATTCCCAGCTGCTCCACTGGCAGAAACAGGTGAGAAAAAATAAACATCTACTGTGAAAGCAGGCTTAATATCAGGAGGAATCTTTTTGCTGTTTGAATCTGACTGCTTCCTAATATAAGCCAGAGGACTTCTCCACATTAATACCTCTTAGAATCACAGAATCACAGAATCCTAAGGGTTGGAAGGAACCTCAGAAGATCATCTAGTCCAACCCCCCTGCAAGAGCAGGGTAACCTAGAGTACATCACACAGGAACTTGTCCAGGCGGGCCTTGATCCAATGTAGNCTCCACATTAATACCTCTTAGAATCACAGAATCACAGAATCCTAAGGGTTGGAAGGAACCTCAGAAGATCATCTAGTCCAACCCCCCTGCAAGAGCAGGGTAACCTAGAGTACATCACACAGGAACTTGTCCAGGCGGGCCTTGAATATCTCCAATGTAGGAGATTCCACAACCCCCCTGGGCAACCTGTTCCAGTGTTCTGTCACTCTCACAGTAAAGTTCCTTCTGATGTTCACATGGAACCTCCTATGCTCCAGTTTACACCCATTGCCCCTTGTCCTATCACTGGACATCACTGAAAAGAACCTGGCTCCATCATCCTGACACTCACCCTTTACATATTTGTAAACATTGATGAGGTCACCCCTCAGTCTCCTCCAGGCTAAAGAGACCCAGCTCCCTCAGCCCCTCATCATAAGGGAGATGTTCCACTCCCTTAATCCCTTAGGCTGAAATATTGGTTACGGAACTGCTGGCAAGATACCCAGTCCAGATTTGGAAGTTTCCAGTTATGGACAGTTCCCCACAGCCCTCTGTGACGTATATCAAATGACACCTACCCACTTGTCTAAACACCTACCTAACATCTGCCCTGTATTTGTATCTTTCAGCTTTTTATCTTACTGCAGCCGCCTCTGCTGGATCAAAGGCATCTCCTTTGCCATGTTTTTGTTTCTGATGTAGACAAACTGGCATCAGATTTTACCTGCTTGTGCTTAAACAGAATACTCTGGGCTCCTTCACTTCTTTATCCCAAGGACTCTGACCCAGCCACAGCAACAATGCTGCTTAGGGGCTTGTCACACCATTGCCTATTCCAGCTTCTCAGCTCAGGAGCAAGAGAAGACTCTGAACTTCTTCCTTATATCTAACCTGAACTCCCCCTGTTTAAGTTTAAACCCGTTAACCCTTGAAAATGGGGGTTATATTTCCCTTTTCCCAGTCATCAGGAACTTCACCTGACTGCCATGGTTTTTCAAATATGATAGACAGTGGCTTAGCAACTTCATTCACCAGTTCCTTCAGAACCTGCAGTTGGATTTCAAAACAAACTACCAAAATCTTATATTTGTGGGAAGACCAGGACCATACTGCCAAATCTAAAAATGCTCAACTTTTTTCTAGCATCTGTTAAAAAATTTTCCCAGCACTCTGTGGGCTACAAATTATGATAACTGTGTTTCTTAGTTTCCTGTTAAAGAGATGACTCAGATACTAGGTAGAAGCTTAATTATTGGTCACATGCATTCTTTTAAATGTAAATGTTCAACAGAGCTCTTCAGAGTTGTTAAAACATTATTCAGTGTATTCAAATTTGTACCTAAATACTTCATGAATACTTGGCACAGTCAGTTTCTTAGATGCTATGAAATTTGAGAACCCATAATCCTGCATTTCCCATGTTTATGGAGAAGGCTTTGTCTGCCTTGATGCATAGTTAATTATATGTCTTTTACTTACACACCTTTCCCATAGATAACAGTGCCACCTTATATTGCTGTTAATTTTGCTTGAATGAAGAGTACACACTAAGCCCTTATATTTGTTAAAATTATTTGTGAAGATTTGGGTTGTTTTCCCAGCACAGTCAGAAAATTTTGCTGCATTTTCCAATTCCCCCTCCAGGGAAGTCAGCCTTTGCTTTAAATTCACTGTATATGCTATATTTTTAAGGTTTGACAGCACTACATAATGCTAAATTGGCATGGTTTCAACCATCATTCATTTTAACATCATTTGGTTGCTTTTTGTAATGTCCTTGCAATG
The DNA here is from genome assembly GCA_002631895.1 of Agapornis roseicollis. Lineage (NCBI taxonomy): Eukaryota > Metazoa > Chordata > Aves > Psittaciformes > Psittacidae > Agapornis > Agapornis roseicollis. The sequence goes on along the minus strand of NDXB01015782.1, from coordinate 88,306 downwards.
ATCAAAAGGCATTCAAAATGAGAAAGGCTGGCACTAATATAGCTGTTGTAATGCAGGGTGAGCTCAATGTTCCTGCTGCAGTTATTTCTCATCTAGGCAAGTCTTTTAAATCAGTCAACTTTTTCATCTGTGGTTTCATTTCTTCATTGTCATGCATGTGGGCCAAAACTATTGTCTTCTTTTTAGTTCCAGCATTGCAGAGGAATGTTAAATTCAACCAGTAAGCTGTGCTTGTTTAATCTCTTCTTATAAATGTTAATACTCTTTCCTTTTCCAGTAGCTTTGGTTTGTTATGTTTAAAATTGGAACATGTGAATCAGGATTAGGTGATATTACAAAACACATATCCATGTAATAAAATTGATGTTCAGGACTGTAATAAGGATCTTCAGATGACATTTAAACCAGTTGGAAGTAACCTTTTACAGGAAAATTCTGCCATTATTTTCTACTTGATAACAAAAAGACACCGTTTCAGCCTTCTCTCTCATTTTAGGCTGGGAGTGGAGTGCATAGTTTGAATGCCAGCAGTGGACATCCTACCAAAACAAAGAACCCTTGGCACTGTTGTCTGATCAATGGCTTCAAAGTGCAGGAGCTGTTAAATTGGAAACGAGTGCTGCAAAATGTCAAGTGAGGTGCTTGAAAGCAGCAGTGGGATGGAAGAGACCATGCAGAAAGAGAGCAAGTCTGGAAGCCAAAGTCCTCGCTGCGGCTCCATGAGAAGGGCTGTGGCAACCACTGTCACTTTTGATGGGGAAGCCACTATGGACCGGAGGAAAAAGAAGAAGAAAGAGTCCCGTCCTGAGTCAATAATAGTGTATCGGTCAGAGAATGAGAATAAGGTGGAAGAAGAACAGGCAGATGAAGAAGGAGGGGAGAAAGGTTCTGAGGAAGGCTCTAAGTTCCTGGGTCAGTCCACAGCAGATGGTATGTATTCCTGGGAGAACCCACGTTTTTTAAACTTTTTTTTGATGCCAACATGCACTAAGATCACATGGAAGTGACTGTGAGACCAAACCTCTTACCCGCAAGTCTGCAGGCAAGGACAGCTTGAGTTCAGACATGAAAATGTTCTGAAATAACAGATTTAACATGTTTAACAGATTTAAATGTTCTGAAATAACAGAAATAACAGCATTACAGGCTGGGCTGGGTTGTCTCCTGCAGTTCATTGCAGAGGTTGGTTGTTGCTGCACTCTTAGTTTTAAATGTATGTGCTAACTGGAGTTGATCCAGAAAAATGCTGTAAGAGTGTGCTTTAAACCAGTGATGCTGTGATCAAGCCCCTCTCCATGCCTGAAACAACTGCCTGTTAAGTGCAAGGATGCAAGCAGATGGCTTTAGTGGCTCTACCCATGATAGGGAGTTTTACTCATTATCTAGGATTTGCTGTTGCCTTCTGTTTGCATATTCTCTGCACAGCTTCCTTGTTAAGAGTGATTATTTGCAAGGTCATCGTAGGGCATGTTGGAGCAACTTTCACTTCTGATGTCTGTCCTGGATCCCCTTGTAGGAAAGAAGTGTGGGAGGCAGGTCCTATGGCTAATCCTCTTGTGAAACAGCAGTGCAGGCTGAGAGATGCGTAAATGTGAATACATACTCCGAATCCATTGGCTGCACCAGACTCTCCCATGATCCCAACCTCTATCCTCAGGATTTATCTGCTGCCTTCTTATTTTTGTGGGCCACTTCAAATTGCTCAGCCTCCTTTTAATAGCCTCTGAAGACCTCCTCCTGAGCTAGTCAGATTTAAGACCAAGAGGAAGCATATTTTAGCCCCATTAGAAGAGTTTATGGCTAGTACTACTGCAGGAACCATCCTAAACCAGTGTCACTTGGAAGCCAAGGCAGTCTGTTTGTGACATTTAACACACATTCCAACACTTACCTTTTTAGTATCTTTGTTGATGCCTTAAAACGTAAATATAATTATATGAGAATTTTAAGATTTTTCTAGACTTTGAAAATCATTTTGGATTGAGACACAGTGTAGATGTAAAGTGAAATATTAGCTATTCTATTACACAGCTATATACTATAGCTATATAATATAACTCCTTGTGTGGATGTCCTTGTTCCAGAACAGGAGTTTTAATCGTATTTATCTAATTCACCCCAAGTGTCCACACTGTTCAGAAATAAGTGTATGAGGATACCATTTTTGATTCATTCACTCTATCTCATCTCATCTCTTTCTCATGTACTCCTGCAGCACTTTCCCTTCACACATTTTCCCTAGTGCAGATGCTGGAGTCTTCTTCCTTGTGGTTTCTGTATTCTGGAATTTTGTCTTCTCCCTCATTAGCTCTTCTTCCATTTTCTATGATTTCTTCTTTATACTGCATTGCTTCTTGCATTCCATCTTTTTAAAATCTATTACTCCATATACATTATCTAATTTTCTTTGGTGTTGTTGAGGATTTACACAATAAATCTAACGTAGATGAGTTTATCTGTGTTTGTAGGTGTCTGGAGCACACCTTTAGACAGCCGATATGTGACCTTGACTGGAACAATCACCCGGGGAAAGAAGAAGGGTCAGATGGTGGACATACATGTCACACTAACGGACAAAGAGCTGCAGGAACTTGCTAAGTCAAAGGAACCTCCTAAAGAGGATGTACCTGAGAAGAAGAAGAAGAAATGTGATGTTGGGCTAGACAGAGGACCCCACATCGTCCTCTGGACTATCATTTGCCTCCCCATCATTTTTGTAGTGTCCTTTGTGGTTTCATTCTACTATGGAACCATTACATGGTATAATATCTTCTTGGTGTACAACGAAGAGAGGACCTTCTGGCACAAAATCACCTTTTGTCCCTTTCTGATCATCTTCTACCCAATTATAATTATGGTTGTGTCTTTTTCCCTAGGCCTGTACTCGGCTGTGGCCCAGGTAGCATGGTCCTTTGGATACTGGTGGCATGCTGTCAGGGATACGGAGAAGGGCTTCTGTGGCTGGCTCTGCAGCAAGCTGGGTTTGGAAGATTGTTCTCCGTACAGCATTGTCGAGCTGCTAGATTCTGATAATATCTCAGGTAGTCTCTCTGGCAAGAGCTCTGCACAGGGGGTTGAGACCTCGGCAGTCTGAGCCTTTGTCCTGGCTGACTATTTTGGTCATATGTAAGTGGTTTTCATCTACAAAACAACACACTGAATTTTTATATATATATATTTAAACACAAATGTTGATGAAAAAAAATATTGGGCTGGGAGTGCTCTTTAAATGTCACAGAATGCAAGCATGCTAGTTTCACATGGTCTGGGTGGGAAGGTGCATGGCTCTCCAAGGATTTGCCATCTGTTTTAACTAATCACAACTTCTAGGAACGGTGAGAAAATCCAGCTCTGTGGTGCTCACACTGTTTGTAGCACAGCAGAGAGACATGCTGAAAAATTCACTTCTGTAAAGTTAGACTTTCTTTTTCAGGAGTAGGACATAACAGTGACCCATCGACTCCGTGAAAAGAAGTCCATACTCAGGAGATGAACTTTAGGAGATAAGAACCCATTCAGAAGTGAAGGCTAAATCGCAAATCATGTGATGTTCCTGCAGTTTTCCAAAAAAGGGTCCTTTTCCAGTCCTTCCAACAAGTGTAGCAAACATTCCAGGTAGCTAACTGCTTAGATGCTGTCAGAGCGCAAAAAGACCTGGTCTTTCTCTGAGAAAGGACAACACAGCTTCCAAGAAAGGCACATGAACTCTACACTGAAATGCACCCATCACATGATGGAAAGACTTGCTTTGTAATGTGGTGTGTGGGGACCTGACAGGACTGTCACCAAGCACCCCCAGGTGCACAGATAGGTGCTTAGGACCCACCTACCTACATTTGATTTCTCGATAGGTGCACTGCTAGGGAAGAATAGGCTATGAGAGTTGTATGCAGGGTGCAGTGCCAATGATTGCATTTATAGGGGAGAAACACCTGCTCTGAGGAAGCATAATCAGTTTCCATGTCACTGCAGTGCAGGTGGCAGCACCTATATTTAGGTAGGTGGGGTTAGAATCATAGAATCAGCTAGGTTGGAAAAGACCTTTAAGATTATCAAGTCAAACCACTACCCCAGAAATGCCAAGACCACCACTAAACCATAGATGTTGAAGGTGCTTGGGATGGGAAGGTATCACAGAAACTGTTCTCTTTGAAGTTGTTCTTATGAAAGAGCTGCTGGACCTTCCCTTTCAGAACAGGGACATCTGTGAGCCCATGTCTGTTAGTGTCAGTGCAAACGCATTAGTGCCTCAGCTCTGGAAATCTGCATCCCCCACACACTTCCTGGGTAATTATGTGGAAGAACAGTGGATTATACATCCTCTGCCCCTCATGTCTCATTTTTATAATTGGTTTCCCTCCTCTGGGACTTTGCATGGCATCTCAGTGGGCTTCCAGACCAAGCTGAGGTGGCCACTACAGACTGGAGAAATTTTAACTGTCTCTTTAAAAATATGACTAGCAGAAAAGTTCATTTTCTGTTTGGGCCTTAAGGAGGACTAGAGGTAAATGAGAGAGGTGTAATAGATTCTAATGGGAACTGAATTACACATCTGAAACATCATTAATTTTCTGAGTGCTCCAGGTCAGCTGGTGCTGCTAGAAGGTCTGGCTCAGCCCCAACCCAGAGGAGCCAACCATTTGCGTGTGTGTAGGTAGATCATTCGTAGTGTGCAGTCAGGCTGCACAGTCACTCATGTCTGTACTCATGGGTGTTTCACTTCCCCAGTCTCCCTACCAGAGGTGGAGCTGCTTTAGCTTTAGAATTGTAGAGAAACATTCAGAAGCTGGGTTTCACAAAAACTAATGTTTTGTGTTGTATTTCAAGGATGAGCTCAAGACTATACTGACTGAATGTCCTGATTAGGACATTTGGGAACTGGTGATGTATAAACAAATCTGCTGATCATCTAGGCCTGACACATAAATAAGTAAAGTCCCTGCTGCATCTTTGGTCTGTCCCCTTCCGGGAGGTCCAGCCAAAGCAGCCTTTTAGTGCTGTCTCAAGAATTAGCAATATGAATAGTTATAGCCAAGAGTGAATAGCTAAATATCAAAAGGAGGTTTGGCCCCACACTTCACTGGCAAAGCAGATGCGGTCCCTGGGGATGGGTACAGCCAGGCTGTATTTGCTGCCTGCTGATGCACAGCTTTCAGTTTTTACTGGCTAAATCTTTAAAGGCAGTGACCAACTTTGAGAAAACAAAACATAAAACCCCAATATAAAATAGACCCCAACTTAGTGGCAGGTAATTCAGTGGGGTTCAAAGAAGCTGACTTATGTCTGGGACCAGTACAAACAGTGAAATGCTTTTCACATGGCTATTTCAATCAGGCTTGATATGCCTCTGAATTAATAGAGAAGCTAAGGACCAGTCATGCCTGCGCTAGCAGTTTGTAGTGACCCAGCACAGCCACTCTACTTCTTCCACATGAAAATCACAGGCTCCCACATGGCCAGAGGGTGGGAAGAACTGATACTTAACAAGCATTAGTGGGAAGGCAGACCTGTTGGCAAGTGTTCTCACACTTTGCCTAGAGGGACACTGCAGGCATGAAAGGACTGGATTGTGTATCTTGGCCCCAACATGCAGCAAACAAGTGGGTTTGGGGGAAGGATGACTGGCAAATGTGCATTGCTACAGAGGGAGAAAACCCAATTCAGCTGTCACTGCCAAACAGCAGCTGTTCAAGGCTAGACGAAAGGCTGGGGTCAGAGCACAAAGAGTCTTCATCTTACAGAGGGCTTGAATGATAAGTACTAGCTCATTACAGAATATAGCCATGTGAAATGTTGGCTGAGCTGCAAGATTTGCTTTTAGGATTGCAAATGGCCTGCCAGAGTGGAGACAAAACCAGTTCTGTGCCTCTTGCTGTTATGTAGACACAAAAGAGTGTTAGAGAAGTCGTAGTACCCTCCCTCTGCCGTGGCAGCTACATTTCTGGTGTTGGAGGCCACCTTTTTGGGGATATACTGGAACAATCCATTTTGTGTCTTCTACTTCTTTACACTTAACCAAGCTTGCCTCTGCTCCTGCTGATGTCAGGGTATTCTGACATTGATTTTGGTTGGGGCTAGTTTAAGCTTGGGGTTAGTTCTGGTGCTATTTGTAAGAGTTTTATTCCAGCTCTTCTCAAAACAACTCTGGATAGCTTTGTTTTCTCTCTTGTCCATTATCCTCTGAAGAGGTTTGCCTGCTGCAAAATATATAATCATTATCAGTTGTTGTAATAGAAAAAAGCACAAGTTTTTGTCTTGTTCTGCCCTTGCTTTCAGAAACTCACAAGTAATTTTTGCTTATGTGCCACTGTTAAACTGCAGGGAATTCCAGTTATTCTGATGTTGAGTATGTTTCTGGCTGCTCTAGTCTGGATGATTTGTTTGGTTTTTTTTTTTTTTAAGTAAAGGTAGTGTGTGTTTGCTGATTGTTATTTTTAATTGTGTTCTCTTTTCCCATCCTTGCTGGCCTGGGTGGAGAATAAAGATGTACGTGGCTTTAGAAGAGTGTTGCTTTCATGCTTCTGCTTGATTTTGTGTTAAAAACAGTGCTGTGGGATGGACAGTCATCTCATACTGATAACTGATAAAAAGTCATTAACTTTCAAGACCCACTTTAAAGTGTGGCTGAAATTGGTCTCAGTTTTACCTTTTATTAACCTTTGCCTGTCCAGAGCTGCCATATCTCTTGGCTCTGGGTTATTCTTTGGTTTTACTTAAGAGTGCACAAATGAAAACTTCTTAATTTAATTTCACTCATGAGTATCTGTTTGGCTTTAGCTCCAAGGATCTGTAGAAAGGGACACAGTTCTATACCAAAATAGGAAGTGTATATTTAACTCTACAAATATGGTCTGTGTGTCTGTGACTTGGAGATGTTATTTACAGCTGTGCTGGGAAGATTTCTCATAGCCTCTTAGTACTCCAGAGAGGTCTCTGATGAGTCAAAGGAGAATCGCTTTTAGAGTCCTCCAACTGATAGTGTAGTGCCATGTCCAACACAACAGTTGGAAATACCAGCAGTTTACTATGTGACGCCCACTGCCAACATTGCCAAGGGAACAGGATTCCGTGCATGGGACTTCCACCTCCAATGAAGAACCTGGTGAAGGACATCCAACTTGCTGGTAGAGCAGGGTGGGATGGAGGAAGTGGACCCAGAAAAATAGCTTATAAGCCTTTCCAGTCTCACCTTTGAGGTACAAGGTAATCATTTTATAAGCAGTGAGAAAGACTGCTATTGAAGACCTTTACATCAGGCTAAACACACCTCTATGATTGTATCAAGTATTTCACCAGCAGACTAATTCTGCCTGCTGACTTACCCATCCCACTCAGTTTCTCCAAGAGCTGAAGCAATGAACAGTGTGAACTGTGCTTCAGGCCAGTGCTTTGAATTCTGACACTGGGATCCTGCAGTTCATCACTCTGAGATTAACAGCAGGGGTTGCTCCGTGGATCTGTGTGGCCAACCCTGTGGATGCCTTTTCAAAGCTGCAACAATAGTTAAGAAAAGCCACTACAGTCTGCTCTTGCACACTGAAGCCTACGATTACACTAGCATTAAAGAGAGAAAAAAGGATGCACAGCCCACATTCCTGCACTGTGGTGGACACAATTTTGCTCAAAGCTTATGCAAGCCCCTTTTGACACAGGCAGTGAATTAATCTGTTGGACCAGTGCCATTCCTGCTTCTTTCTAAAGAGTTTTCAATGTGATACAAGACAGTGATATTAAGGCAGATTCATGTCTGAACAGATTAGTCCATTCGAGTTTATTCCTTATATGGAAATGGGAAGTCAGAGAAAGGTTGAAGCAAAAGTGGGGGCTAATCCACTTAGAAATGTAACTTTTCAATTAATTCGGCAAATTAGAAGGGACATCAAGTTTGCTTGCCTTCACTAGTAGAGGATAATTCCTCTTCTGACAGGCAACCATTTAAAGATAAGGGAGGGCATGTGATTGTGTGTTTGATTAGGGTAAATTGACAAGGGCTGAAAAAGTTCCCTGGGCATCCTTTCACATAAACAGATGCAGTGTGACTGCATGTGAACAAGCAGCCCAGAGAAATGAGGAGTGAGGGGCTCTAATGGGTCCCCCTTGGTCACCCAGTTCCATTACTTTCAGTCTTCCTTATTTCTTATTAACGCAGTAGCTGAGGTCTGTCAAAATGCATTAAAATAAGGGGAGCATCTGAGCCAGGTCAACAACACATTTGCCCCCATGTTAAAAAAACACTCTTGCTTTTAGTGTGCTAAAACATAAAACCTTCTGCCAGAAACAGAGCAGTTAAAATCCATTGTGGCTTGCTTCCATTGAAATTAGTTATGCCATGGATGAATTTGACCTGGAGCCCTCTGAGATACAAAGATGCTGCTCAGATGTGACCTCCCTGTCTTAGGGCTCCTTTTGCCAACCATTTCTTCCAGGTGGAAATTTAACTTCACAAGATAAAGAAGAATAACTATTGAATGTGATAGTATGTTCTGCCTGGCAAATAGGATAAAAATCCACCTCCCAGGCAATATGTTCCCTCAGGGCTTGGTTTATTACAAGTTCCTCCATCAGTTTATTAAGACCAATACAGTTCAAGGTGCCTTTGACTATCTTCATATGTACATCAAATTCTTTCTGCTCCTGCAGTGGTAAGGTAAATGAATCAAATATTTCTACTACAAAATAACAGCAAACTGTCTCGTTATGACACAGCACATATCTTAATTTATTCAAGCCTGGTTATCTGAATCACCTGCAGTTGAGATCCTGACAACCCCAAATATAAGCAAGCTGAATGGGTTTTACAGTGTCAATGCTGGGCATGAATCCAACAACTCCTAGGGTAGTTGGCTTAAAGAGAGCATGCCTTTTATGCAGTCTTTCTTTTTAAATTATAATACTTGTGCTAAACTACAAAAGTGTCAGCCTCTGATGTCTTTCACTATAATGTATTTAAATAATTTGTAGTGAGCCACTCTTTATAACCACAGGCAGTTATTAGAATGTCCTTCCATCATAATGGAGATTCTTGTTAACACTTTAACCATGTAGAAGTTGCATACTGGATTAGTAAATACAAGCAATTTTAACCTCCATTAATTTATTCAAATGAGCTCCCCTGTGACTTAACAAATGAGCAGAAATAATTCTTAGTAACTGTATGTAGTAAAAAAAAAAAAGTTAAATATTTAATATAGCAAGCAGTATCATCCCAAGGCACATGTAGTGTCATTGCTAAATGACATCGGTGGTCATTAGTAATACTACTACTCATCTACAGTGCAATTTCACACCGCCGAAGTGATGAACTCTAATATGGAAACAGTCTATAGGGCAAGTTTCATGTGGTGGTGGTGACTTCAGCCATCCACACAATAACAGCAGGATTGGTCTGAGTCTCCAGTTCCACCCTAAAATCAAGTCTCTTTTGATGGTTAAATTTGCCATTTATTTCAATATAAAGTTATAAAAATCTGAATGTCTGCCTAGTACAAAAGATCTGCAGAAATCAGCAGTTGTCATCTTGATGTCTTCCTTCCCTCCAAGGAATTCCTGACAAAAATAACTGACAGAGAAAACTTGAAATTATTCTTCCCCTGCCTCTACATCTAACATTGTCATATGTCTGCTAGTGTCATAGGTTAGCATCAATTTGTACAAAGAAACACACTTAATCCCTTCTTCTTTCCCCTGAAATAGCAGCTCCTGACTTCACACTGCTGCTGGTCCTGCAAAGCTGCATAAAATGGGAACCTGCAAGAATTAAAAGCTTTAAAACATGATCTCCCATCCTCAGTGTTGCAATGCTCCATTTTTAAAATGCATTAAGGCTGATATTTCTCTAAAAATCCAGATTTCTATCCTTTCAGTCTGATTTCAATTTGCTTCCAGGTTCAGGCAAACAAATTGGGATTTAAAATGGCATCTTCTCCTTCAGTTCAGAAAGAGCCTTGTTTGGGAGACTCTCCCCCCATCCCCTCCTGCAGTCTGGTTGGATAGATAAGTAACTAACATCCTGTGCTGTGAGGATTAAACTGGACTATTAGACAGCATGTGTGTGTGTTTACGCGTGTATACATGCATGGTGCTGGTGGTGGGAGGACTCTAAATGCTTATTCTTGTGCATCCACAAAACAAATCCTGAATTGCTGGATTGCTGCAGCTGGATTGCTAATGGCTGCAAAGACTTACTGCACAGGGAGGGGTGAGTTAGAAAGACTGTGAAATGAAGAGCATATGGAGAACAAGATGGATGGAATTCTACTTGTCATAACCTGAAACAGCAGCCAATACAAGACTTCAGAAAATGTTATTTTGCTATGTCCTATAAGGCAGTCTGCTCTTCTTCCTCCCCTCTCCCTCCCCCCCCAAGTTTCTAAGGTGCCGTTTCATTTTATTGATATCAACTTTGTACTTGTTACTTCTTCCTAAAATACTGGTTTTAACTTTTTTCAAACACTTCACTGGGCTGTTGCTTTCCCCAAAGCAACCATATCTGACATGAACTCTCTGTTCCTCTCCAGGAACCCAGGTGCTCTGGAGTTCAGTTATGCCAAACTATTTCTATTAATTTTAAAGAAAATGAGACCTTATGCTGCTGACAGTCCTCTAATATGTAATAAAGAAATCGTTTGTTGTAATGGATTTAACAACTAATCCATAGAAATCTGCCAGAGTTATTTCAAGAATAGAGGCTTGTGTCAGGTTTTCAGTTACTTATCAGAGGGAAATATTTCACCTCTCATGATACCAGGCTTGAATGGTCCTCACATCACCTCCATCAAAAATTTTTTCGCTAATCCATGGATTTAGAACTCATGAACACATCATCCTAAGCAGAAACCCAGATGAATAGATGTTCGAAGAAATTTTCAGACCTACCCTCCCAGAAAAATGCAATGTAAAAGTATATATAAATTCTGGGTTTTGTCAAATTTAGTGTGAAATTCTTCTGCAGTAGTGGTGCTTGCTGGGCACTCGCTACCCATTTCTGCAGGCTGTAGTGCTTGCTGTGCCTAGGTGATTGGGATCATGTTGCCCTCCAGTGGCTGAAACTGAAAAACTTGGAATAAAGCACACTGCAGTAGTTTTTAATTCTTCCTTTCTATGTGCGTCCAAAGTCTATATACCATGAAACAGCAACGGCTAATACCAAGAACTTACATTATGCAAACTTTTAATATATTAATATAAAGTTAATCCCTCCTTCCCTGTTCCTTATAGGAATGCAGTCTGAAGTAATCTTCAATCACAGGAGTTCATGCTATTTTTTTTCTGGCATGCCAGGTTTGTATAGTGGGGTGTGGGAAAGAAGTTAATAAGAAGCCAATCCAGTATTTTGTTTTGGCGTTATATTTCAAAGTGTGGCCCTAACCCTCCCTTGGACAGACTGTGCAAAGCAATCTCTCAGTAACATGCCACTGTAGCATGTAAGTAGTTAACATACTTTTTTTTTCAATAGCATGTAACATAAACGCTGATATATTTACATGTGGTAGCAAAGGCACAAGGATTTTAAAGAGTAGAAATGTCTATGAAGTCTCAGTGCACCTCTGAGATGCCTTGCTGCTGGGTTTGTTTTTCCAGAACATTTAGCATAAGGTATTTTCTGTGTTGAAAGTGAAGCTCCTTTTATGGACACCTGTGAGTGCTCAGTACTTACACATATCTGACTATCTCAAACTGAGCACTGGGGAAACATAACTCACATAGCCAGCACCTGCTGGTGAGAGGCTTGGGCTCTGATTTGTAAATGAGAATACAGGCAACCTGCTGAACAAAACCAGGGAATTTACTTCTTAAAATGTCACTCAGTTAGCATAACCATAAGAATTTCCTCTTTTGCTCTGTCTCCCAATTTTTGTAACAAATGAGGCAAGATTCTTATGACTCCTTTAGTGCACAGCCCCAATTTTATTGCAATACATATTGAAAAGATTATAAAAAAAATACCTGCTCCTATAGTTGAACCTGTATCATAACACATAGACACAAAGTACTTGGCTAAGACTGCACAAGAAGCTTCAATATCAGAATGTCCTTCATTTTGGAGTTGGACTTCTGCAACTTTGATGTTCTCTTTACTTAAAGAAAAATACAGTAAAGAAATAAGATGAAATTCCATTATTATGCTCCTCCAGATAACTACCTGAGTTTCAGCTGGGCTAAAATCTTTGGATCCAGCAACAAAATTAACACCAGCAGCAGAAAGTGATTTGAGTTAAACCAGGGAAAGCCAGTGTGCTTAACCAATGGAGATTTTTTTTTTTTT
>NDXB01015782.1:31350-75490 GCA_002631895.1 Agapornis roseicollis | reverse complement strand
ACAGGGAAGGGCAGTGTTTGAAAAAAAAGGAGATTTTTTTTTTTTTTTTTTTTTAATCAGTTTAGCCAGGTGAATTTAATCCAAGGCAAATATAAAACTGTCCAGAGCAATCTCAAGCATTAGTGATTTTCCTTAAAAAGATAGGTGAGATTGTAAATACACTATGTACTTTTAAAAAGGGGATGAAGAAGTGTAAAGATGTTTGGGAGGCAAAGACTATTTATGCTCTAGCTGCTGGAAGCCATTGTAACAATTAAGCCATTTATTAGTGCTCAGAAGATAATAAGTAAAAGGAAAAACAGGGTTTTTAAAAACAAACAAAAGGTGTCAAGTCAACTTTTTTCTTTTTTTTTGTGAGAAACAGGCTTTCTATATAGAAGTTATTTAACTTAATAAGTTTTTGATGCTGTTTTAAATGACATTCTCATAAGCAGGCTAGGAAGCTGTTGTACACTTTAGCCTATGATAAAATGATTGCAAACCCAGCTAGAATGTTATATACAGAGCTGCATCTAGTGGTTATTTTTGGGGTGGCTATATTTGTGGGGTGGCTATCTCAGGCTTAGCACTATTCCTTCATAACATGGTTGAAGACAAAATGTGTCTATGAAATCTGGAAATTACACCAAACTAAGAGGGATGGCGAGTGCAATGTCTGGAAAGGTTAGAACTTAAAAAAAAAAAAAAAAAATTCATTGCAAATTTCATAAATGGTGTGAAAGAGGAAAGAAGCCTATGATGCAACTTGTTAGACAAATGTGTCATTCTGTTCAGCTGGAATAACAAGCAGCAGGCAGAAGAACAACTGGATGGGCAACAATTCTTTCTGCAGGACAGTAGGTGCATGCAACAGAAAAATGATCCTCAAGGGGACTTCATTATAGAGTGAAAAAGGTAAATAACACATTGGGAAAAAGATTTGTAAAGAGAGTTGTCTTGTGACTTCATGTTTTCTCTATGGCACTTAATAAGGCTGCTGCTGGTGTACTGCAGCCAGTGGAAGTTTTATTCAGACTGAGAAATGTGCATTAACTGCATAGTCTGGAGAAAGGGAGCAGTCAGAAGAGAAGGTTATAAATTCAGCAGCTGAAGTGGGGGACAGTGAGGAGGAAAACGATGGTGACACTGTCTTTTGGAAGAGGAATTATGAAAATAGGAGTTTTGGAGCTCTGCGCAGATGCATGTATGGAGCCACTTCTGAAGTGTTTCCTGCCTCCTCTGCAGTAGTGTAGGACTAGAAGTTGTGGGTGTGCTGCTTTGAAGTAGATTGCATATCAACTGTGATGCACCCATTTATCACAGTTAGGAGCTCCTGAGCTAGAATGTGCCTGCCATAACACACCAAAAGCCAATACACTTTTTGTTTTTTTGCTCATTACTTCTGATTACTATGCTTTTCAACTGTATTTGCAGGCAAGGTAAGATGGTGTGGTATAATCCCTCCTATTTAGCTTTCTGATTTTTCTACCACTGTAGTTTCCTTATTTCCTAGCAAACTCACTTCCTTCCACTGCATGATGTAAACCAAGAATGGACAGAGCAGGTAGACCAACAGATGGGAACTGTTAAATCCCCAGAAAGCTTTTAAAATTATTTTTCAGTTCATCAGAGGCCCAGATTTGTAATTTGCCAAGTGTTCATGAGTCATAGATGGCCAGAGGACAAGCTCTGTGGACTTACAGCTCCACTTTTGCTTTAGAGCCTGAGGCCTGTGTTTGACATCTTTTCCCTGCAGATGTATTCCACATAAGCAACTAAGCAAAGACTGTGTATTAGGTTTAGATCTCTTGAGAAGGACCATTGGCAATCACTAAATAGACATAATAAATACTAGGGCTGGTCTGCACCACAGATTTGGTATGAGCTTGCAAGCAGGTGTTTGGAAACACCTCTTGGGAGAAGACAACTGTGCACACCTCATGAAGCCCACCACGGGAAGCCACTAACAGCTGTGCTTCTAAGTCTGCTTTGCTCTGGGTGCCAATTTTCTGTCTACTTTGTCTTCCAGTTTGCTACCAGGCTTGTACTGGTAGAAATACAAAGCTGATTGGTGTCACAGTGTCCTTGCCCTGCTGTGATTATTTCTGCAGGAAATTCAGTTCATAACTCTCTGTTTGCAGTTAGTGCCTACTTCTACATATAAACGCAGGTGAAGAATAGGCAATGATTGATAAGTTAACTCTTCTGCTCTATATATCTATTTCAATAAAACTGGGCAAGATCCCAGATGGCAATGGTGATTTTCCTCTTTCCACCAGGCATTTATCCAAAATTTTACCCTGTAGGCAATTGCTCCAGGAGGGAGAAAGTCCAAGTAATCTTTCTCCTTTTACATCAAAGCCATTTGCATTTTCTCAGAGCGGCCAGAAGTGGCTGAGTCTCAGCTGCAACTCTCTGGGAAACACACTCCTTCTTGTGATAAAATGGGGAAGCCATTTTTGTTGGTGCCTTGTGAAGACACAGAGTTAAACACAAGGCAGGCCCCTCATTGCTATTTTCCAAGAGCATACTTATTTAAGCCAGGCTTAGTTTTCTGAGGGGAAAACAAAAAAGGAGTAACAGCAGTGAGTGGGAACCTCAACTGGTACTGAGGTCTGAGTCACTTTGTTGCAAATGAGATGACAGCTGATCACCCTGGATGCTGAGTCCTCTGAGATGTCATGTATTTATTATTTATGTATTTGACATTCTGCAAACTGGAAATGGCCAATTAATCACAAGCATCTTTTGGCAAGCATTTACAAGCAAGATTGTCAAATCTTACTCCCAGCTAACGAAGTGCCAGTGACCCCAATGAAGCTGATTAGTTGGATCTGATGACTATCTATAAGGGAGCTCTGTGGAGAGCTGTGAAGGGAAAAGAAATAGGGGTTAAAGTTTCTTTCAGAAATTATTAGCTAGTTTTCCTTTGAATAATGGAAATTGCTCCAAGGAAATCTGGCAGCATGAAGGTGCAAAGGGGGAATGTTTTGTTTTATTGTTTGTGTATTTTGTGATGAGTGTGCTAAGACCCATTTATGCCAGACCAAGAGCTAATGGATAGGAAGATCACACATGGAGTTTCATGATTACGGGTGTCTTTAGTTTTATGCAGACTTCATAAAGGAACAAGGCTCCACACCTGGGCTGGGCATGCCAATCTTTCTGCAAAGCCAAGTTCATGCCCAAATTAGCTCCTCTGAGTAATATTTACAATTACAGCTCCAGCTATAAGAGTTTGGCCCAAAGCCTGGAATTCAGCTTTTATGTCAAATCTAGGATTCAGAGAGGACTATGAAGGGTTTTACTTCCCAACCCTGGTATAAAGTGTTCATTGTTTACGGTGCCTTCCAAAATGCTTTTCTGCTGGCATGAGGAAAGCCTTTGTTGAAGAAGTTGATCAATTTTTGTTTCTCTGTTTTTCACATTTGTATGTGTGTGTATGCACATCTTTTGTCTCATGCCTAGACTGCAAGATATGTCAGAAATCAGTTGGGGTGGGGGATTGCCTGATTGCTAGCCCAATGGGAGGCTTTAGGTATGTGGCAAGCACTCCTAGGGACAGAGGTAACATCAGGAACAATAATAATAAGCAGACCTGATTTTCTTGGCTGATTAGTCTGAAATCCCCTTAGAGACATTCGGGAAGACAATGCACACCTTTCTCTCACAATTGCTGGCTTTTTTTTTTTTTTGTCTACCCATTTCCCATAAAATGTTTGTCACATTGCCAAGCTGCTCTGTTCCTTTGATATGCAAAGTGCTTTGAAGGGAAAATCCCTCAATTACCAATATTCCCAAAGCATGGCAATGTAGTAAGGAGGGAAAGTCAATTTTTTGTTGTAAGACATCACACAGTATGAAAAGGGAATGCTTGTGGTTTTGGGGTTTTCTGGTACAAGGTTTTTGAAATATTCATGGGAGATTTGCCCTTTTGTAGCTATACTGGTATCATCACTTTGCACTGGTTTGAGAATAATTATAGATGATAATGTGGGTTTTGAGATACACTGAGGATCTAAACAACAGTAGTAATGATATTCTTAAAGGATACAGCGAAGGTACTGCAGAACGAGAAGTACCCAGTATATGTGATGCAATATTTGCCATTCTCTATACATCTCTGCTGGTGATTTAACATCTAACAGGAGCCAAGATACATGTGATACACAGCAGCTATTATACTTGGAATTTTTAAGGTCAGCAGGTTTCCATTTCATCACAGCCTGGATGTAATGCTGTTCTGAAATTCTCTCTGCTGTTGGTGTTGAGAGATAGCTAGTGTTGTGCCAATGTTTATTTAAAGAATCCTGTCCCACTGCTGATCCATGGGCAGAATGTTACTTTATCAAACACTTCCAACCCAAGAATCTGTCCTATGGCGAAGGAGAATGGCTGGCTGCTCCCTCTTCTGCAGGACTCCTGGTTGCTGTGAGGAGGCTGGAGTAGATGGTCCCTGTGGGGTGGGTGATGGATGGGGTCAGTCAGGAGGTGCTCAGAGGCAGGAGAGGACAGCACGACTTTGCTTGCCCCAAAGACCTGCCCTGCTGTGGGGCCCCTGTACACCTGCACAGGGCTTGTCCTTGGCTCTGCTCCACTGCTCACCCTATGGCCAAATTCTCAGGGACAGTGGAGCCTGCGAGATGGGGCACTCTGAGGGTGATGATCTGAGGAGAAACATGAGGGGTCGCCCCATACCTCCCTTCCCTCTCAGCCAGCTGTGGCACCTCCAGCCCAGCTCCTACCCTGCGCCCCGCACCTGTCCCCGCCCAGCTCGAGGCCATGGCTGAGGCGGCAGTGTTCCGTCAAGGCCCGCCTTCGCCGCCGGTGCCACCGGGTGGCGCTGCCCGCTCCAGAGCGGAACGCGAGGCCCCGCTGCTGTGTTCCCGGGGGGACGTGGAGCGGGCTGCGCGCGTCGCCTGCCGGGCCGCTGAGTGAAGCGCACCGCTTCCCGGAACGAGCGGGATGGCGCGCAGCAGCAAGGTGAGGGAGAGGGGTCTGATAAGATCCCGGTATCCCTTTGGCGTTTCTTACCCCGTTCTGTCTGCCGTCTCCCCCCGGCTGGAGCCACCGTTGCCCGCCTGTAACGCGAGCGCTGTTTAAGCTCTGGCCCTGGGCGGTGGGTGTTGGTGCGTACCCCGTGGTCGCTGTGTGGGGCTTCTTAGGGCGCCGCGGGGTCGTTCCGGTACTGCTCCCTCTCTGGGAGCTGAACGTGGCCGGTCCCCTCATGCTCATCTAGGGGAACCGGCTTTACCGCCGTAAGGCGGTTTGTCTGTGCAGGGTTGGACAGGGCGTGGAGCAGCCTAGTTTAGTGGAAGGTGGCCCTGCACAAACAAGGCAGACGGCGTGGAACTAGATGACCTTTAAGTTCCTTCCAAACCATTCTGTGATTCTGTGGTACCGCAGTCAGCGTGGGGTTGTACCGTGAGCTGGTTTCGAGGTTAGTAGCAAACAGCACAACAGCCGCAGCTGCAAATCCTGGCTCTGAAACCGAGTAACTGCTCCCCGTGCTGACCCCTGAGCCGCTGTGAGTACAAAAGATGTCTAATTCGAAGGAACGTCGGTGTTTACATCTTGGGGGCAGCGGTGATGTTGAGCACTGTTCAGGTACCACAGTAATAGTATTCTGCTCTTGCTGAGATAGTAGTAGAAATGGTTTTGCCCTTTTAAAAATGCAGTTTGGTTGATATGTTTAAGGAATCCTGTTGGTTGAACCCGTGTTAAGATCTTTTTTGATATTCATTATCTGTAAAGCACCGGTTTCATCTGTATGGCCCCCTAAAGTCTTGCTGTAGCTATGCCTTGTAGCTTAATTATAACTAGCTTCAGCACTGAAGTTAAAGTCAGGCTTGTTTCATTTTTACCCTTATCAGTACTTGAGCAAAACAGATGGATGGTAGTGCAGGTGTGACAGTGTTGTTTGACAATCACACCTGCTGTGTATCTTAAAAGCTTTACGTAGTATACTGCACCTGAAAATGGCAGCACTGGATGCTCAGGTGAGATGCTCAGAGGTTAATAATGGATAAGAAGACATACAGAGAAGGATTACCAAAAGAGAGACTTGCTCTCTTCGAGAAGGAGAATTCCACATACCTGAATACACACCAAGCTTGGAGTTTTGCTGCCTTCCTGAAAACTGTGCTAGCACTTGCCACTTGATCATTTTCTTAAGCAAAACAGCAGCTGTTGACTGGTTACTTTGCTGTCATCTTTCCAGCTGTGAAGAGCATTTTACCTGTTTGAGACAACAGAATTAATTCAGCTGCCAACCGTTGTGTGTCTTGAGGCAGGACAGCAATAAGTAAAGGGTCTGCAGTTGCTGGTAGAGTAATTCCTCAGGCTGGCAGGTGAGCAGTAACAAGGCTCTTGTGAGAACCTAGTGCAGCCTCAGTTAGTGTCTCTATTTTGCTCGAAGTTGCAGACCTAGCAGACTCAGAGGCATTAATTCCTAGCTCCCAGGCAAACCACCAGCAAAAGCAGAGTGATGAATCGTGCTGAAAATGAGTGGAATGTGCTGGACATCTTGTAGAGCCCTGTTGCTCAGCCTTCTTTCTTTCTTCCTCTTGTCCTGGAAGGATGTAGGGAGTTAAACCAGTGCTTGTTAAAATGACAGGGAAGATGCACAATATATTCTGGGAAAAGGAAGAGGATAAGAAAATAATTTTGGAGCTGCTAATACAGGGGATTAAACAGCTAATCTGGGCAAATTATTCGTATTCATTAAACTTGATATTAAGAATTACCTATTTGGGGGACAAAAAGAATCAGGTTCTTTTGGTTGATGTTTAAAAAGGTACTTGGAGTTATTTGACCAGCCATTTGCAAAAGAGCTTAGACAACATCTTTTCTTTCTGTTCATTCCTTTTGCTTTGCAAAAGCAGACTATACATCCCATGTTGCTTGACAGTCTTCTGATTTGATTTATTGCTCACATCTTTTGGCAGCTCCAGTTCTTAGAGAATTGAATGTATTTTGTATTTTAAAACAAGGTGACTGGTTTCAACCTAGGTAATACCTAACTTTCTTGTGTTCTGGCTAACAGTAGTTTTTTGAAGGCAGTGTAATTTAAATTACTGACAATCCACTAAGCAAGATTTGATGTATATTTAAAGAATCTTGGTTTAATCAGTGACAATAACTTTCAGCTGGCTTTTTGTAAGTGTCCTGCAAGATGCAGGGCATAACTTAGCTGAATTCTTCTTGGATCATTCAGCTGAATGGTAAAATTACTCAGGCTAATCAAGGTAAGCAGAGTCTGTGGAAGAACTTGAAAGGAACTTAGCAAAAGTTGAACAAGAGAAATGACACGAAGCAATTTTATTTTATTCACATGCTAGTTTATAAATCAGTTAAGGGGAAGACTTGGGCAGTGTTACATACAGTTAAAGCAATGATCAGAAATGTGAACAAATAGATAGCTCGTGGTATTTAAGCCCCTAAATTGAAATCGGAATTTATCCTTCCAAGGCATTAATAGCATAGCTGCATGGTGCAGGCACTTGCAATAGCAGAAATGTTCTGGCTGTCCCTGGGAATTATGTGAGCACTACCATTCTTACTGTGCTTGAGTTAGACCAAAGAGTGGTCTCTGCAGCTATTCTGAGCTTACTGTGAGGGGTGGATGTAGCTGTAGACTTTCAGAAACAATCTTTATGTTGTGTTGTGCAGGTATGCTGTATTGTGTTGCGCTTATAATTGTCAACCAAAACATCTCTGCTTTATTTCCTTACTGTAGAAGACCTCTGAGATTGCTAAGATGTTCATTATGTTATACAGAAATTGTCCATCTCAAGAGATTATTGTGAAACATAGGATGTCTTGTATTTTCACTGAGATATCTGGAACATCGTACAGGATTAAATGATACTCAGTTCTGTGCAGTTGTACTGATTCTGTTCTTCACTGTTGTCTTGTATTAACAGTTGCTGTAAAAGAAACCAGTAGTGATGTAGCTTGATTTTTAGGTTTTGTAGGTACCCGTTTAAGTAGTTATGCTCATATTTACCCTTTGCATGAATTCTCTTTCATTTCTAGGTGGCCATAGTGCTGTGCCTGGATGTAGGCTTTACAATGAGCAGTTCTGCCCCTGATGAGGAGTCTTCACTTGAACAAGCCAAGAAGGTTATGACAAAGTTTGTGCAGCGACAGGTTTGTGTGACTTTACATGTGGTAAAAAACTTGTTAAAAAGGGAGAGGAAGCAATAACATCTGTGAAATATTTTCCTTATTTGCTAATAATTGAAATAAATGAGAAATGAGTATGGGCTAGACTATTTTTTATGAAGGAGTGACAGATCAGTGCTCTTTGTTTCAGTTGTACTTTTGTGGATGAGATAGAGCAGTTGAATTGGTAATTATTTTTCTTCAGGGCAGTAGAAACTTTTAAGGGAAACAAGTACTCTTTCTCTGAAATGCTTCAACATTTTTAAGATTTACCACAATGAAGATTCATTTTAAGGACTGAGTCAATTTTTTTTGTTTTATCCCAGATATCATCATATCAATCTGGTAGTTTTAATTATATCTGAATTATTGACCTCTCTGTAAGTTTACGTTTTGGTAGTATGGCACTGAAAATGTAAAAGAAAGTAAATTCACTGTACTTGACATTGTGTCTGCATAATGTAGTTGTGTCTGAATCTACCTGTGTTTTTATACCTATTTTTTATTTTCTGTGTTCCCAGGTTTTTGCTGAGAGTAAAGATGAGGTCGCTGTAGTTTTGTTTGGCACTGATGGTACTAGGAATGACCTTGCCAGTAGGGATCAATACCAAAACATTACTGTACATAGATCACTAATGCTGCCAGATTTTGATTTGCTGGAAGACATTCAAGATGTGATTAAACCAGGCTCTGAACAAGCAGACTGTATCCTTTCTTTGTACAGCACTTGATTCAGCTGCATAGGAGAAAGGAAGTTACTGTTGTGAAATAGGCTCAGAGTTGGCTCCAAAATTTTAGCTGCTATAATATCCAGCTAATTTGTGGCTACAAGTTTGTTCAAAAGCAGATTAGCTGCTCTTTGACATTTGTTTAGGCTAGCAGAATGGAGTCTTGGCCTTAGGGGATCGTTGCTTTCATGAAATGTTCTGCTAATTAAAAAGAATGAAAATAGCAAATTTTTTTTTTTTTTTTTTTGCCTCAAATAAGGCATCTGTTTTTAAAAAATAGTGCTGCAGAGCTTGGTTTATGCTTATTCATCAAATAAAAATATTGTTTATGAAATATGTCATCAGAAGTACTAGAAGCCATACAAAGCAGAGTAGAAGTTTATCAGATGGATCCAAGGAGGTCTCCTGGCCCTCCTGCTGCACTTTCTTCTAGTTGGGATGCAACACTCTTGGGCTTGTAGCAGGTGATCCTTGAATATCATCCAGCAGTCTTGGGCCCCACTGCCCTCTAAGGCTATATCCCATGGAACCTTACTAAGCAGGTTCCTGAAGAGGCCAAAATCTGCTCTGTTGAAGTCCAGGGCAGTGAGCTTGCTGCACGCTCTTCTCACTGTCCTGAGGATCTCGAATTCCACCATCTCATGATCATTGCATCCAAGGCTGCCCTGGAGCGTCACATTTCCAATGAGCCCTTCTCTGTTGGTGAGCACGAGGTCAAGCAGGGCACCTCTCCATGTCGGCTCCTCTATTACTTGCAGAAGGAAGTTGTCTTCCACACAATCTAGGAACCTCCTGGATCGCTTGTACCATTTCTCCAACAGATGCCAGGGTGGTTGAAGTCCCCCATGAGAACAAGGGCCTGCGAGCTTGAGGCTTTTCCTATTTCTCTGTGGAGTGCTTCATCCATAGAGTCCTCTTGATCAGGTGGTCTGTAACAGATCCGCACAGTTATGTCTCCAATCACTGTTCTCCCTTTAACCCTGACCCACAAACTCTCTGTTAACTGCTCACCTGTCCCCATAGAGAGTTCCATGGTCTCCAGCCTATCCCTAACATAAATAGCAACTTCCCCTCCCTGCCTACCAGGCCTGTCTTTCCTAAAAAGCCTATAACCTTCCATTCCAACAGTCCAGTCATAGGAGCCATCCCACCATGTTTCTGTGATGCCTGTTATATCATGCTCTTTTGTTGTACTTGAGCCTCCTTTCTGAGCCCCTAAGCAGCCTTTTTACTGTTCCATCAGATAAATAGGGAAGAGACAAGATCATGAAACTGGCAAATTATAGAGGAACTTGCACAGTAGATACTTGGAGAGTACTTGTCTCAAAAGATTGTTTGCTTGTTAACTAAAATGCATGTTTGTCAGTGTTTGGGAGGGGTGGAAACAACAGATTGTTTCATAGGAAAAACACTTTTGTGCATGATCCATGTTCTAAATGAGATTTTTCTTAAATTTGCTTAGTTCTGGATGCAATTATTGTGTGCATGGACTTGCTTCAGAAGCAAACAATGTGAGTATGTCACCCAAAACCTTTTACAGAACTCTGATCTTGCACTTTGGAGCTAGTCTGATTTCTTGACAGTATTATATTTCCAGTATTGTATAAATATGAAAAATGCTTTCAAAACAAACTAAGCAAAAACACATTAAAACCAAACCGCACTGTACTGGAGTCTGTCCCTGAAGAATCCACAGGTGACATGTACTTCTCTTAAGAGCTCTCTGATGCCACTAGAAACTTTGCAGTAGATTTATTAATACTTATTAATACAGAGAATATTAATACTAAGTCATAAGGACTTCACTAAGTGTCACATATTGTGTGATCTGTTTTCAAAAAACATTAATTCATATGTTTAAAGTGCATAGAAAAGGGCTACCAAATTTGTCATGGTGATGGCATATCTTACAAAGAAAAGACAAAGAGCAGAACTAGAAAGTTTTGTTCAGCGTAGGAAATCAAAGACTCTTGGAGATAAGCTGGCTTTTTGTAAATATGCAGGCTTGGGAGATAAATGTGCAGTAGGAAAAACCACTTTTTAAGCTGAAAGAAAACGCTTGCACAAGCATTACAAAGTTGTCAGCGAATGTACTTAAACTGGCAATACACTATTTCTAACACTTGGTGAACTGATGGTCCAAGGAAAGGAAGATACTCTTATTTCCTCTTAAAACAGAGATTGAATGTGCTGTTGAAGATACTGTATGATCTAATTGTGAATGCAGAAGACTAGACTTAGTGATGTGGTTTGTATTTTTATGAATAAAATCTAATAAGCATGGAAAGCTGTATCAATTTAATGGCTGAAACTGAGTTGTGAGTTAAATCACTGTATTTATAACAGTATAACCTTAAATGCCTATGGAGCAACTGCTTTTGTTATCCTGTGGGTAAATTGCTTATATGCATCAAGCCCTTTGATATGGGGTTTAATGTCAGTTGAGGAAATACTATCAGGTAAAAATTTAAGAAAGTCACCCTTATGCTTAAATATCCAGAAAAACTATCAGTTTAACTGAACTCTGTTCTGTAGCTGGCAGAACTTTTTGATGCTTACTGTTACTACTTCTTAGCATGTTAAGTAGGCTTTATAGTTCATCTTATCCAATGAATTTACTAAATTAGCTTACTAAAATGAAACCCTCACCAACAACAGTAATTTAAAATTACATTTTCCACTTTCATAAGGACACACAGCTGCAAAGGAAATATCCAGTATAATCAATAAAGCACCTAACATTTTATTAGTATTTTGTCATAATTGGTGAAAATTGGCAGGATTCTATTCATTTAGATGTAATTAGTGACTTACCCAGTCGCAGGGCTAGAGTCTTCAATTTCAGAAGATAGGAGTGAGTAGGGAGAACTATACAAAGATAAAAACTTACCATAACAACCAGTGACAGGACAACTACCAAGTAGGTTTGTTTGTAGCAAAGAATTACAAAAAGGCCTTATAGATTTTATTTCCTATATATGTAAATGTTCTTTTTGTATTTCAAGAGGAAAGAAATATGAGAAGAGACATATTGAACTGTTTACAGACCTTTGTAGTCCTGTCAGTGAGGATCAGCTGGAAATTATCATTGCTAATTTGAAGAAAACAGGAATTTCACTTCAGTTTTTGTAAGTATGGAAGTGGCTGTTACACACTATGCCTTTTTTTTTTTTTTTAAGGGAAATATTTTTCTTTATAATGATCTTGAAGAAGCCAATGATTTGTTGGTTTATTGTTTCTATAAAGATGTACCAGTATATAATACGATTAAGTACTCCTATCAATTACATATGCCATGAATTCCAGTTATGAACCAAGTCCCTTTTGTTAAGTGGTGTGCAAATACGTGGTAAGATGATGGCTTCTTGTTCAGTTAGAGCCAAAGTCGAAAATGGGTGACAAAAGAGCTATAAAAGCAGAGAAGTGGGAAACAATGAGCCAGAAATAGAAACAGTAAGAGAAACTCGGAGACAGTAGTTTTGTCACAGCAGCAGCCTAGATCCTTTTAGATAAGGTTGTTGCTGGGAAGAAATAAAAAGGTAGCCTTGCAGATGTTTATAGCCTCATTCTGGTGTCAGTAGAAAAGCAAGTCTGAAGAGTTATAATCACAGTGATGGACTTGGAAAATGGAAGCGATATCTTAAGTGTTATGACAGGAATCCCTTGGCTGTATAGGTATAGGCATTGATCTGAAGAATCAGTGATGATGCTGGGATCTGTATTAGATATTGCACATGATGGTAACATAGGAAGCTATAAGCCTTCTAATAGGAGTTTATTTAAAAGCAAGACTCTGTGTAAACATTAATGTTTGCTGCTTGTAACAATTTCACAGGAGGAAGTTAAAGCCACAGTTTTACTTCTCTCTGTTTTAATATTTACTTTCACGTAGGTCCAGCATTCTTTAAGGAGCAATGTTAAGAATTTGCTGAATTCATTAAAACCATTTGCAGACCTATCTGCAAGATAACAGAGGGGTGAGATAGGAAAAAGTGACTAAAAATCATGGGCTGTTCCTACACCAAAAAGTTCTATTTTGCTTGTGCTTGGGAGAGGCTGAGTGTAAAGCTGTCAGACTACTCTCAGGTTCTCTCTACACAGTAAAAGAAGATATGCTTGCAACATGCGTTTACATGCCCTTCTAGCTTATTGAGCTCTTGTTGATGCTGGAGGCAGTGGTGACAACACCATGAATCTGAGTACATCATGTAGCTACCTTGTCTCCACACCTGTAGTTTACTATGCAGACTAGCACTAGCTAACATCACAAGTTAACTTTGCAGTTTTATTCTGTGAAATTTCTGATACATCTTTACATTTTTTGTTGCCTGTAATGCAGCAAAGGAAAAGCCCTAAAGCTAATAGAAGCATCAGAGAAGTTTTGCTGTTATAGCAATAGCTGCAAATTTATACCCTGTCTCCCATCCACACTGGCAGATGATGCTTTGGTAAATACATGTACAAGTGTAAAATACTCAGAATAGCGGTTTAAAAACAACGTTTCGTAAAGCTTGTCCTTTTGTTGTCCCCCATGCTTATATCTTATACCCTGTTTATTGATTAGATTGTAACTTGTGACAGATAGTTGGTCTTCCTCCCTTGTGCCAAGTGCATGCTGAGCACTGTATAGCTTTGGGTATTATACCATTCTCATCACATGAGTCTCTAAGCACTGCATGATGAAAGTAATCTTACTTTTGTGTATCAGAGGTTTGAAGCTTTTTGCTCTCCTAACAGCTTTAAAATACAGTTTCTCTATTTGTCAGTGGATGCTGCTTCCTAAAAAGGTACCAAACACTGTGTTGAAGTTTGATCTTTAATTCTGCTATATGTGACACTGTTGTGCATATTGTTAACTGATTATTATATGTTGCTTCACAGATAAGTTTAGTGAGGACTAATGAGAAAGTATGGTAGAGATCTGTAGGCTGCTTTCTTGAAAACATAATACAAAGCCGAATTTCTTTGTGGGAATGTGGTAAAAGGTGTCATGTGGTTCATTCAAAATTGGATTAGATGAAAGATTATTTGAAAAATCTGCAGGCATTGTCAGGAGCAGAGAGTAGAGGATCTTACTCATCTCTTTTCTGTGATTATTACACTTTGTTAGCTCTGTGTTATTTTGAAGAGCAGCAGAATCATTTTATCTATAACCCCTGGCTAAATTTTTAAATCTGATTCTTAAATGCAGGGAAGAGTGTCATCTTCAGTCAGAAATTCACCTAGTGTATAAGCTATTAAAATCTCAAAGAGTAACATATATTCCAGAAATAACTAGCAGCTCCACTGCAGAGAAAGTCCTGTTTGCTGGCATTTGGAGCCGATACAGAATCACAAGCCTGGAGTGGCTTTTAACAAGTCATCTAGAGCAATTCTCTACTTCAGGCAGGGTCATTTGTGTGTATGTCATTGCTAAGTGGTGTTTGTCTAATCTTTATAAGTATTTCCAGTGATGGAGACTTTTCTATCTCCTCAGGGAGCTGGTTTTAGAGATTATGGTGTGAAATGTCTGTATCAGGTTTTGAAACATCTGCCTGACTCCATGATGTGATTTGAGTGCAAGCTGAATATGTAAAGCTGATTGTTCCCTTCCCTTTTGCAACAGCAGACTTATATTTAAGACTGTCTTGCCCTCTGACTCCCTTCTCTATGGGCTTTATTTTGTTCAGTCTGTTTTCATAGCTATTTTCTAATAGGCATTGCCTGTACTGCCTAATCCTTTCCCATACATGGACATCTTTATTGTTGTAGGATGCCCAGAACTGGTGCAGCACCCTGGTGAAGATGTTACCAATGCCAAGTAGACTTGAATTACTACTTAATGTGTTTCACAAGCCATGTGGCTCTTTATACATCTGACAGCAGCTAGATAAACTGTTGATCCTGATACAATTTTTGTTTTGGTTTGTTATTTTAATTAAGAAGAAAGTCAAAATTAGCTGCTTCTGCTTGTATTCTTAGTCTGCCATTCCCTGTGGATGTTGATGATGGAGATGGAGATACAAGTGCCAGTGTACATTCTCATATTCACAGAAACCCTTTTCCAATAAAGGGTTTAACTGAGCAACAGAAGGAAGGCATTGATGTGGTGAGGAAACTGATGCATACTCTGGATGAAGAAGGAGGGCTGGAAGAAATTTATACTTTCAGGTAAACTTGGCTAATCCTCTTTATCATACTTTAAATTTACTTTCTGATTTCTTCCCCAAAGGATGAAATTAATTAATAAGTCACTTGAAATCCAGTTTCACTGAAGTCAGTGAATTTTATAACTTATTGTACATACAGTACTTTTCAAACAGCTTTTTCTGTGGCTTCATAATAGGCAGAAAAGCTTACAGAGCTCAGTAGAAAAATGAATTTTCTAACTCTGTATTTAAAGAAAAACATAGACATTTTCTTCCACTTGTGGAATTTGGATAAATTTTGGTGGATTTTGGAGATAATGGTTCTGTAAATGAGATTGCAAAAGCATGTTTTGGAAAGAACATTTGCATTTAATGGTAGCCTTTGTTCTTTTAGCTCACTAGTTTATCGAACTCCCACTAATGTTTTGAGAAATCATAGAATCATAGAGTAGTTAGAGCTGAAAAGGACCTTAAGATCCTCTACCTCCAAGCCCCCTGCCATAAGCAGGGACACCTCACACTAAACCATACCACCCAAGGCTCTGTCCAGCCTGGCCTTGAACACCACCAGGGGATGGAGCATTCACAATTTTCCCTGGGCAACTCATTCCAGTGCCTTACCACCCTTACAGTAAAAAACTTCCTCCTTATATTCAATCTATACCTCTCCTGTTTAAGTTTGAACCCATTACCCCTTGTCCTGTCACTGCAGTCTGAAATGAAGAGCCCCTCCCCAGCATCCCTATAGGCCCCCTTCAGATACTGGAAGGCTGCTATGAGGTGTCCATGCAGCCTTCTCTTCTCCAGGCTGAACAGCCCCAACTTTCCCAGCCTGTCTTCATACGGGAGATGCTCCAGTCCCCTGATCATCCTCGTGGCCCTCCTCTGGACTTGTTCCAACGGTTTTGTGTCCTCTGTAATGTTGTTTGTTTAATCATAAAATTATTAGCGTTGGAAAGGGCCTTAAGATCATCTAGTTCCCCGGTCTTTAATCAAAGACTACTGTGCTATTGTGCCAAACAATATACTGTTTTAGAGGCATTCCTAAATGCAGAAATTGAAAGATGGGTTTTCACTTCATGTTTCCCCAGTGAAAGAATGCAAATATATGTTTGTGTCTGAAAAAAGTGTAGTTAATGATACATCCAACAATTTTCCATGTAGGTGTTGTCTCCTTTGGGAAAGAAGCAAAATGTATCTGTGTGCTTTGTAGAAGTCTGATGTTACTGTCTTAGTAATTCTGTTCTACAGTTATGGAGTGTCATCTTTTAGATAATGTGCTTTTCAGGAATCTTGGTAAACCATAACTGTAATGTGATTATCAAATGTAATGTTTAGATGAGGTTTGTACCTGAAGGTTTGCATGTTATTATTCATAATTTTATTTGTAGGGTTTCCTTCCCTCACCCTGCCTGATTTGCTTTGCACCTCAGCAGCCAGTTAAACTATTACTTTGCATTAGTGTGGATTAGTGAAGAAAAATGTATCACTGTGTATGTACTTCATATTAGCCAACATGGGAGTCAGTCTGCAGAAGAAAGCAGGCTTTGTCAGTTGTCAAAAGGCTGCATGGAAAAGCAGTATCTTTCTGGGCCCATTTATCCATTAGGATAATCCATGTGCATGAAGCTATTACATGGCTTGTCATGTTCTTCATATTATTTTTTAATCACAGGTCCATGCTACTATGTAAGCTTTGTGCCATGCTTTCAGGGAAAATCCAAAATCTTTGGATAAATAGGCATATGGCTAATAGATTAAAGCTTTAGTTGTTTAAGAATATGTGAGGTTTTAGATGCACTTAAGTTACTTATCAAGGTTTAAAAAGTTAGCTTTGCAAATCTGTCATGATAATTTACCAACTGGGATACACTCTCTGTTTCCCTATATTCATTATTCCTGCTGGTAAAAATATTTCAACTCTCGTGAAAATAAATTAGTCATGCCAAGAAAGTAAGTGAGCAAGTTTTGGTGGTTTTTTTTGTTTGGTTTTGTTTTTTTGGGGTTTTTTTTTTTGTTTTTTGTTGTTTTTTTTTTTTTTTAAAAAAGGGGGTTTGATATTCTGAGTGTTGGACAGAGGTACTTCTGCTGCCTCTGGATTTTGGCAAAGGGATTGGAGAGCAGAGACAAGACATACTTTAAAAGCACAAGTTGAAATGTGCGTTAAGTAGGGTTTTATTGGCTACATCTTTGATAAGATGGAGCATTTTTCTTTTATAAACATAAGGAACTAAAAGGGCAGAGTTCATAAATTGAGCTTAAATGACATTTTTAGGCATTTGTCATGTATTTTATTTTCACACACATTCGTAAATGTATGTTGAATACTTTTACTGATGTCGTAACAGATTCTTTTTAAAAATCCTGTATTGATGTCTCTATTGCTTCCTTTTCATAAGGAAAAAAAAAAATACAGTGTGGACTTCTGCAAAGAGTTCAACACTGTCCCAAACGACATCCTTGTCTCTAAATTGGAGAGGCATCAATTTGATAGGTGGACCACTCGGTAGATAAAGAACTGGCTGGATGGCCGCACGCAAAGGGTTGTGGTCAATGGCTCAGTGTCCGGCTGGAGACCAGTGACGAGTGGTGTCCCTCAGGGATCGGTGTTGGGACCAGTCTTGTTCAACATCTTTGTCGCTGACATGGACAGCGGGATTGAGTGCACCCTCAGCAAGTTTGCTGATGACACCAAGCTGTGTGGTTTGGTGGATACACTGGAGGGAAGGAATGCCATCCAGAGGGACCTTGCCATGCTTGTGAGGTGGGCATCATGATGCCAACCTCATGAAGTTTAACCATGCCAAGTGCAAAGTCCTACACCTGGATTGGAGCAATCCCAGGCACAGCTACCGGTTGGGCAGAGAGGAGATTCAGAGCAGCCCTGCAGAGAAGGACTTGGGGGTGGTGGTCAGTGAGAAAATGAACATGAGCCAACTGCAGTGTGCACTTGCAGCTCAGAAAGCAACCGTATCCTGGGCTGCATCAAAAGCAGCGTGACCAGCAGGTCAAGGGAGGTGATCCTGCCCCTCTACTCTGCTCTCGTGAGACCTCACTTGGAGTATTGTGTGCAATTTTGGTGTCCTCAACATAAAAAGGACATGGAGCTCTTGGAACAAGTCCAGAGGAGGGCCACGAGGATGATCAGGGGACTGGAGCATCTCCCATATGAAGACAGGTTGGGAAAGTTGGGGCTGTTCAGCCTGGAGAGGAGAAGGCTGCATGGACACCTCATAGCAGCCTTCCAGTATCTGAAGGGGGCCTATAGGGATGCTGGGGAGGGACTGGTCTTTAGGGACTGTGGTGACAGGACAAGGGGTAATGGGTTCAAACTTAAACAGGGGAAGTTTAGACTGGGTATAAAGAGGAAGTTTTTTACTGTAAGGGTGGTAAGGCACTGGAATGAGTTGCCCAGGGAAGTTGTGAATGCTCCATCCCCTGGTGGTGTTCAAGGCCAGGTTAGACAGAGCCCTGGGTGGCATGGTTTAGTGTGAGGTGTCCCTGGTTATGGCAGGGGGGTTGGAGGTAGAGGATCTCAAGGTCCTTTCCAGCCCTAACTATTCTATGATTCTGTAATGTTTATCTCATGATAAAAATACAGTGCATTTTCTCTGTTAATTCTGTTTTGAATTCTGTTAGACATTAAAAAAAATCAGCTCATCCTAAGAAGCTTGAAAATACCAAGAATTCTGTACTGATTTTTCAGGTGGTAGTCCTAATTTCTGCCAGACAAGTGCTTTACTGAACAGAGAGGTAGGGTTTTGGTTTTATCATCATGTGCAAAAGAGCAGGTCAGCACCATTTTATCTTTGCTTCATCGTGCAATAAAAAAAAAATTGATTGCTTTCTCTGCATTGTAATTTTACAGCAAAATAGCTGATATGGTTTGTATTAGCTGGAAGCTGTTCTGGGGTGAAAGCCTATTTGATTTCACAGTAATATCGGTTACAGTAGATTTTTAATTTTTGGACTCCACTGCTTAAAGTTGTGCAATGAAGTTACCACTTTTTAGTATAAAATCATTACAGTTCTTTTTTTTTTGTCTTTATAAACTTGTATGTATGCTGCTTATGCTAGAAACATTGAAAGTAACTTGTTTCACTCTAGCAGAATGCCCTGAAAATAATGAGTTCATTAGTACTGTATAAAAAGCAAAGTGTCAAAAGCTAATTGCCACACAAACAAAATCCCATTAATTGAAACTAGATTCTTTATTTCTTCACCTCCACTGCAGAAAACATTTTGCCACTTAGGGAGCTTTTTCTAATTTGCGTTTTCCAAATAGCTACATGTCCTAATTGGGTGAGCAAAGATAATTGTAAAATGCTTCATAAGCGATTGTGTGGTTTCATACTGTCTTTAAGCACTAATGTCACACCATGGTAAAGGCTTGAAATGTGAATAGTCTGCTGTACCTCCTCTTTTTTTCATTCTCTTTTTCTGACAATAGTTCGTGACAAGATTATTCATGCAGTTTATTTTCTAGTGCTTTGTGCAGTCTTAAGTTATAATTGATTGGACTCCTGCATCTCCTTGAAGAGAGTGTATTGTCTGTAACATTTTATTACAGTTTACCAGAGTTTGTTTCTGTTATCCTGATTTAGAGAAAGCCTGGAGCATCTTTCAATGTTTAAGAAAATAGAAAGAAGACCTATGGCTTGGCCCTGCCAGCTCACTATTGGTTCTAATTTGTCTATAAGGATTGTGGCCTACAAATCAGTAAGTTCATAAAATCATATGTTTTAGTGTATTTTGGCAGCAAGTTAGGTGCAGCTGCAAGTTTTTTCTTTAAAGCCAAGAAAATAAAAGATAAAACAACATCCAAAATAATTATGGCAGAGATTTTACGTGCGTAGACGCCAGTACATCTGAAACTGTGGTTCCCACAGCAACTCTAACTTCACCATATTGTACACATGTTAAAGAACTAAAATTCATAATGTACAGAAATAGAAGTAATTGCTGTCTACACTGTGACACTTAATGGTGTTGAGGTTGATGAACCTAATTAAGAATGCTGCAAGTGTAAAGCTTTCCATTTGGCATAAGTGATATGTCTGCAGCTCAGTAAGACTTAATATATGATTCTTAAGCTCTAGGCACAAGAGGATTTATGGACATGTGTATGTAAAATGGTGGGTCTAAATGTTTTACCAGCTATTGTTTCAAATCACATCGGTTGTTACTTCAGACTTGGGGAAAAAGGTGTATTTTTTTGGCTTGTTTGCTTTATACTCTTTAGCAGAGCTTGTGCATAGTCTGTGTCCCTTATAGTATGTATGGGTCTTTCACACAGTGCCAGGAAGAAGTAAGTGTATTTAAACACAGAAAATATGCAAAATTCCAGTTATTGAATAATTAATGTATAACTATATAGTGTGGCAGCATTGATGGGTCTGGTGAAATGGAGATTACTTGGTTTGTATTTGAACCCAAGACCAAGAGTCTGGCCAATGTCACAATGTTTCTGGAAGATGTATTGTGAAGTTGATATATCATCTGATTTCTGAGAGACAGGCATACTAGCCTTGAAAGAGATCTCTGCTGTCGGCTTTCTATTTATGCTTATTATTTTTATTGGGATATTTTGCCGGATGTATACAAATATACAGTAAGAGTCCTCTCCTGAAGGTCTTTATTTTGTGTGTAAATTAAACTTGGGAGAGTGAGCAACATGAACTGAGTGACCAGCCCATAGGTCATACAGCAGTTGAGTCAGAGCTAGGAATAGACTTGTGGTATCTATGGACATAATCTGTTCTGTCTTTTCTGTTTTCTGGGCAGTTTTCCATTTTTCTTCTCATTCACTAAATACACCATTGATTTCACTAAAGTAGTGATTAAAAAAACCATATTTTTCGTTCCATGTAGTTGGGAAACATTTACTCATTGCAGACATTTATTCTTTCTTTCCTCTCCCAGTCCTGTTATGCAACTGGGATCTTTTCCTGCCTTTTGGGGAAGTTCCAGTAATACAGGGTATTTTTATCCTGAAGTGTAGTAAGCCTGATGCAAAACTTGGGCAAACAAGCTGAATAAGCATTGAATCTTCTTGCATCTTTAACATCTATCTAATTTTTTTGTCAAAAGTATTTATATAGGTGAAAGAAGTAAAATACATATCAAGTTACATGCTATCCTGTGACTAAAAGACTTTCACAAATGACTTAGCACATTACTTTAATGAGTAATCAAGGCAAATATAGTACAGTTCAGGTGCTAGGTCACAAGCAGATCAATCTGTGCTGAAATCACTGTGTCAGCAGGCAGAGTTGCATATTTGAGGCTGTCATTATTAGTCCCTTATTGGCAAAATAATGCAACACTTGGTCTCAGAATTTTTTGCATGTTTTTGTAAGTAGTCTGAAAGATGTTCCTTCTCTTTGAATTCTGATATAAAGGTCACAGAAGAGAAGGTGAAAAAAGTTTGGACAACTGTAGATGCTAAAACCCTCAGAAAAGACGATGTGCGGAGAGAAACTGTTTACTGCTTGAATGATGATGATGAGACAGAGGTTCAGAAAGATGATACTATTCAAGGTATGACTTCTTTATGTGCACCCTGAAGACAAACTGTGAAAATGGCTTGTACTCTTAAATCACCTAAACATCTTTCAGTTTTATACTTTGTAAGCTGATGGAACACAGATGCTGTTATGTGAGACTTTGTCTTCAGATGTTTTAAAAATTCCTGCTTTTGCCAGTAATAAGAATAATAATAATAATACCACCAGGTAGAACTTGGAAGGTACTACAGCTTCCTAAACTATATTCTCTGTAGGACCATACCTCAGTTCTGTATTGAGTAGTGCTGCTACCTCTATTCTGTTTTCAAGTCTTCAGTTGTACTGATAACATGTATGCTTTCATAACACTTTCTTTTCTAGATAACCAGCTGCTCTAGATACTCTGAAATTGGGAAGATGAAACCATTATTTCCTCCATGGATGCACTTTGGAAAACCACTAAGCACAGTTTAGTGACAGCTCCCTATATATTTCCTTTAAAAGGCTCTATGAAGGAGATTGCTTCTTAAGCAGCATTAATGTCAGCGTGTTTCAACTATTTTTCTTACTGTAGTGTTCAGAGGCAAATTACTTTGGGTTTACTTCTCATCCCTTTTTCCAGTCCTTCCTCTCGTGCCTGATCTTCCTTGCCTGCTCTGTCCTCAGTGGCAGTAGAGGAAGACATAAGATTGTGAGCATACAACAGGATTGAAAGAGAAAAGTTAGTGGAGGGACCTGGAGAAAAGAAAAGGGAAATTCTGAGAACCAGAATGTTTGGTGCATGCTCCATCCCTGGTCCAAGGTCAGGTTGGACAGAGCCTTGGGTGGCATGGTTTAGTGATAGGTGTCCCTGCCCATGACAGGGGGATTGGAACTAGATGATCTTAAGGTCCTATCCAACCCTAACTATTCTATGATTCTATGGTTAAAGGAAGGTTTAGTGTTCAAGAGTCTATTAGTTTTGTTTCTTAAATTCTGTAATAGGTTCAATCCGAGGTAGTGTTATGAAGAATACTTCTTTTATAACCTTCAGCTTGTTTCAGAGCAGATTTAATTCCATAGAAGACTGAAGGCTCCAGAGGAATATGGAATGCTCTAGTTTTAAAAAACTGAGTTAAGCAAATATATTTACAGTTTTTGTACTTGTATGGATATATTTTATTACTAATTTTTTTCTTTCTTCTGCTTTTTTTATCCCACACAGGGGCAAGTGTATTAACTATAAAGAGCAGAACTATTGAGATAACAGTGTAGAAAGGGCTCTTAAATGTATAAAGTAAATTTAAAAATTAAGATCAATACTGTTTTTTTTTTTTATTCAACATCTTTCAATTGTAGCAGTCATAGGTGTCTTATAGCAGTAGCAGATAAAAATGTCCCAAGGATAGATAAGCAGTAGTATTCTGTTTATGTTTTATATCTTCAAAACTTGTAATAAAATAAATAAAATCCACTTTTAGAGTACATATATTTTGAAGCATTTGTAACCATTCTCTGCTGGAGTCCTAACAGCCTAAGTTGATGAGTAGATGTGGGATATTAGTAAAAAAGAAGTGATGAACAGCTCAATGTGAACAAAGAGATCAAAGATTTCTCTATCAGTGAACTTTTTGAAAATACCGTAATTAGACATTATTTTGCATTTGAAGCACCCATACTGAAATTCCATTCATTCTGCATGTGCGCTTGCTTTTCAGTTTCCAGCAAAATCTGTCTGCATGTAGTTTTTCACCCTGGGATTTACCTGTATTCCTTCTGCTTTCTTTGCACCTGAGGATATTGTCCTTAGTCTGTTATAGTATAAATAGAGTGATCATGTTACATACAGGGAGGATATTGGAGCTTGAGGTGACAGAATAAGCAGTTGGAACAGATGATAGATCTGAGAAGCTAACAACTTCCTGTTTTATGGAGGTATCCCTGCAATGTAAGGCATGGGAAGTAAAACACAAATACATACAGAGACCGCTTCTGCATGCAACCTATACCTTTGTATATAAGGGTTTATCTCACTTCCACTGGTAACACATTTTGTTTTCTGGATCTCTTTTGGTTTCCTGTCCATGCTCTGTGGTATGTTTGCTTTTTTCCCTGTTACATTTGCAAGGAATGTTGCCATTTATTTGCTGAAATCTATTCTAATTTGCTTAAATCTATTCTGCAAGTGTAACTTTGTTGGGCAAGATGTTCAGTTTCCTTATTTTCTGCTCTCTGTGAGGGTAGCTGTATTACATAAAACAATGCAGAAGGAGTGCAACTGCTGTTCATGAAGTACAAAATGTTTCTTTCTACTGGTGTGTGGTTTTTTTGTTAACAGGGAAAGTAATTCAATGAGTGCATGTAGAGTGTAGCTGTGGGGCATGCATGATTGTTAAAATATTCAGAGAGCTAATTTTGGTATTAGAGTTGTAGGGCCATATGCTTACCAGATGCTGTTGTCTTATTCTCCAGGGTTTCGCTATGGGAGTGATATAGTTCCTTTTTCCAAGGAAGATGAAGAGCAAATGAAATACAAAACAGAAGCAAAATGCTTTTCTGTTTTGGGATTCAGCAGATCCTCTCAGGTACAGTACTAAACCTGTTCCCATTCAACTACCTGGGTTGTTCAAACAATTGATTTCAGTTTGAATTCACTGAAGTTGTGATTTTGTACTCCGTTCCAGCGTTATGAGTGAGGCGTCTGCAGTCATGTGTACAGGAGTGATTTGTCATTCCAGTACAAATATATAGTATGTAGTCTTGTGAGGACAGACACTCAAAATGTGGCTGTTGGGCCCTCAGTTAAAGTAGGAACCACTGAACTCAGATCTCTGTGGAGACAAGAGGTATTATAGTTTCATTTAATCTCATGAACTTCAATAGTGATGCCAGATCTGCAACAGAAGGTGGTCTCTTTTCTGTTCAGATCATGCGATAGCCTTTTTGGGTTTTGTCTGGCCATGAGAGCAGAGGAAGTCTTTCTCTGAACAGTAAAAGAAATGTCACAGCCTGAACTGACTGGGTTTATTCTCATTTCCATAAGGACTAGTTTGTAAACTGTGACTTGCTTCTTGTTTCTACTATAATAAAGCCTAAATGTAGCAAAAGCTTCATGGAACTTAGATGAAGATAACATTGTTCAAAAGCTCTCCATAATTCAGTGAGATGCTTGGTGTTTATAAGCAATTACATGTACTTGTGATACTAACTTTGCCATTTGTTTTAGCTGGAAGATGTAAGGAACTTATATTGAGCAAGTATCTTCATAAAAGCTATCCAGCACAAGGTGGTTTCCTGCAGAAAATCCAGGACTTGAGTATGAGGGAAGCCTTAAGCAAGAGCTTAAGAAAACCCTTCTTGGAGCAGGATATAAGAGGAGAAAGTACAGAGATGTGAGCACCAGTATTTGCTAGTAATGTTAAGCTGCTCTCACTCTTCTCCAGGATATTGCACAGGGTGACTGAAATTTTACTCTTGGAGTTCACTGCACCCAGTCCCCTTCACCACTCAAAACAGAAAGAAAATTATAGGGCAGCAGTACACCTTCTATTCTGAAAGCTCTCAGCCCTCTTGCTTTTCTTTGAAATGTCTTGCTGTCCGAACAAAATAGTACCCATGATGAAAGCTGAGAAATCATTACCTTTAGGTAGTATTTTTGGGAGCTTGCTCCGTAATGGATGTTACTAAACATATTTTTACTTTACAGTACAGGTGGCACAGAGACCCCTGCATGTTGCTAGATATGCTCTTACGTTATTGCAGTATGGTGGTCCAAAGCATATTATTAACTTGGCCTATAGTTGAGTCTTACTGTCTTCATTTAATTCCACAAGATGTGTTTCACTACCATGTGCAGCATTTTCTTATGCTGGAGGCTGGTCTCCTATTTTGACCTGAAGCCTGACTTTTATTTTAAACAGAAACTAAGAGGAAAACAGATGAAAAAATAAGTGAGCTTCTGTTTTACATGGTTTCCACCACCCCACCACAACACCCCTCCCCCCATTGGTCAGATAATGTGTTAATACCTACAAATACATAGCTAATAATTAATTGTAGAATATAATTAATTCTAAGATTATTCTTGAGTCACGTAAATATGCCTCAATTAACAAATTGGCTTATATTTTCTCAGTGCTCAAAATACATTACTTATTGCTTTGATAATTTTTTTGTGATGTGCTTCTCTGGTTTGTACATTTCGTAACACATAGGAATTACCTCTTAAGTAAAGTATGCTCTGATTCTGTAACTAGGAGTGTGAGTATGCCCAATAATAGTTGTGTGGCTATCGATATAATAAAATTATTGCAGAATTAAAATTACACTGTTTAGATAATGATATCAGGAAGTTTGCAACTATGACTGGAATTTTCAAAACCCATGCTTTCCTTATGTTTTGGTTCTGGAATTTTATTGTTTGGAATCATAATATTGACACTATTCAAATGTGTGTTTTGTATTAAATGGTTTCTTAAAAAAACTTTGGGGGAAAGATCATTTATTATTAACTAGAGAAACTGGAACAGCTTCAAATACATAATTAAAGAAGGACTAGAACCACCTTATATTATTTTTCTGAGTTATTCACATCCCTCAGGAGAGAAGATCAGAGGCTGCTTAAACTTTGATTTTTAATTTATAAGTAATGCCATATAAATCAAGAAATAATACTTGAAAATATTACAAAGGGACCTTTTTTTCCCCAGACACAAAAAGGTGTTATGTATACTGTACTGAACATAAATTTTCCTGAGTTTTTAAAGACAAAACAGCAAAGAATAATTGCAGGTAGAATAATTTGAGTTGAAAAATCGTGCAGTAATATTTTAAACGTTCTTCTTGATTGGAAGTTGTCTCTGACTTCAACAGCATTATAGTAATTTTCTAAATAATGAAGCTCCAGGTTAGTTTGGGACAGTAATTTGAAGAGATTTTTCTGTAACAAAGAAATGTAATTTTACCCAGTGTTCATAGTAGTATGCAGTCTTAGACAGGTTTTTCTCCCATTACAGTGTTTCTCTGGGTGTTTCCCAGCCTCTGTGGTTCCAGCTATTCCAGCGATAACCCTTGATGAAATTATTTTTTATTTTTGAGGGGGTGTGTGGCGTGGTTCAGCCATATTCATGAACAGCATAAACTCTGCCAGCAGGAGTGCTTGTTTGCACTTCTTGAAGTTGCTTTCTTAATTAGGGAT
Source organism: Agapornis roseicollis (assembly GCA_002631895.1). Taxonomy (NCBI): domain Eukaryota; kingdom Metazoa; phylum Chordata; class Aves; order Psittaciformes; family Psittacidae; genus Agapornis; species Agapornis roseicollis. Next base: position 48,807 of record NDXB01015782.1, on the reverse strand, counting down.
GTGATTTTTTCAGGTCCTTTTGACATATCTTTGCTAGGAAAATCTTGTAGCATAGATGTGGTGTCAACTAGGTTTAGGCCTTTTATTAACTACTTTGGTTTTCCACACTGACTTCTGAATTACAGCAGTATTATTCAGATTGCAAACAGCTGCAGATGCCGTAATCTTTTATTCCTGCTCATGGATGGAGAAGAGAAGGCTGCGTGGAAACCTCATAGCAGCCTTCCAGTATCTGAAGGGGCCTATAAGGATGCTGGGGATGGACTATTCATTAGCGACTGCAGTGATAGGACAAGGGGTAACAGATTCAAACTTAAACAGGGGAAGTTTAGACTGGATATAAGGAAGAAATTCTTTGCTGTTAGGGTGGTGAGGCATTGGAATGGGTTGCCCAGGGAAGTTGTGAATACTCCATCCCTGGCAGTGTTTAAGGCCAGGTTGGACAGAGCCTTGGGTGGCATGGTTTAGTGTGAAGTGTCCCTGCCCATGGCAGGGGGGTTGGAACTAGATGATCTTAAGGTCCTTTCCAACCCTAAATATTCTATGATTCTATGATAATGAAGGTATGAGCGTGTCAAGTTGAATATGACTGAATATCCGTATTGAGTGATAAATGGAGATACGAAGCATACACAAGACTTTAACTGCTATGCACAGTCATGAAATTTTGTGGCTTCTCACTTGAGTAATATGTTTGTTGTTTCATAATTTCATTGGTCCAGTTGCGTTGCTGACATTTTCTTTAGATCAGGCTAACTCTTGGCCATTTGAATCTATAGATCCAGAGGCATTGCTACATGGGCAACCAGGTTCTGAAGGTCTTTGCAGCAAAAGAAGATGAGGTAAGATGAACTGGAGTTTAATGCTAAGGGTGTTTTGCTGTGGAACAAAGAATAATAGTGGCACTTGAGATTGTCCTGTCTTTCTGTGTTAATAAGGCACATAGGTGTAATGCAGGTTAGGTAGGTCTTGTTCCATTGCCCATTAGGATGAAAAGAAGTTGGATTAGACCCCAAGTGAATACCCTAACTCATGAATAATGAGAAACTGGTAAATACTATGCTTGTGCAAGAGCATTTGGAACTAGATTTGGTGCTAAAGTCCATTCACATGCAGAGCAACAGTAAGTGTTGTTTAGACCAGACCTTCAAATTATTTTAAAAATCAGAGATAAAAACCTCACTGTATGGTGCTATGATGTGTTCCTTTAATGGTCTGTCTTCCCTCTCTTTCTCTTTCTCTCTCTCTTGTAATATTTCTGAGAGCTCTTCACACCTAGTAGAAAAGGTGGAATGTACTAGATCTAAAGTTTGCTCAGCTTTGAATTGATACACTATCATGAGGAGATTTGACCTTTCTGCCTCTTCATTTTTTGAACACGAAAAATGCTTGTGTTGAAGTTATAGCTGAAATGGGAACTAGTCTTGGGTAAATCAGTGCAGTAGAGTTCACTGCGAAAGATGTATTTCAGCAGGCTAATGACAGCTTGCAGGACTGTGTGGACTTCTTTATTTTTTTTTTTTTCCCTTTCCAGAACGCAGCAGTTGCTTTTTCTGCCCTTGTTCATGCATTGGATGAGTTGAAAGTAGTAGCTGTAGTACGTTATGCTTATGACAGAAGAAGCAACCCACAAATTGGAGCAGCTTTTCCATATATTAAGGATGCATATGAGGTAATTTTTCACTTTTACCTTTCTGTAAAGAGCTTCCATACTGATGCTTTGCAAGTAGCAATTAATAAATGATAATTTTTGAACCATATGCAGTGTTTTGTAATACTGGAAGAAACCAATGTGACTTTTCAGTCATAGTACCAACTGTTAGGGCAAAGAGGTAACAAAATGTAAGAAAATTCCCTAGAAAAAATACATGGAAAAATAATGTAATATGTTTCCACTAGTATCCTCTATATTACAGGTTTAAATAATACTGGGGTTTTTTTCAATAACATAGTAAATTTCATTTCACTATCCTGGATCTCTCAAAATTTTTGGTATCTAAAACCACTGTAATCCCATAGTTATGTAGTAAGTTGCCACTGCTTTTTTGCTGTGTGACTGTCTACCTCTCTCCATACAGTCTGATGTTGTACAGGATTCCTTCAGTTTCTTAAACTGCAGATTTATTTCCAGGTTGCTTGGTAGTGCAAAAATTGAATTTGGTAGTTGATGTGGCATTTCAAGCATGTCCAACAAGGCTATTGTAGTTAGATTTCCAAATCAACTGGAATGGAGAGGAGGAGCTCACAGTATTTAAAGCTGTTGTTCAAATTCATCTGGGGAGTTTGGAAGACAGTATTTACTTGAAAAGGTTATTTTAAGAAACAGGAGGGAAAAGAAGTGTTTCTTAGAAACAAACAGGAATTCTGTATGCAGCATAATCATATATGAAATATATATATAAAAAATTCTGAAACGTCCAGACGCAACACATATCAGTATTTTTGCAGCACGTTTCCACTGATCTTACTTACAAGAGACTATTGAAAGAACTAAATACGTGTAACATGGCGAAGCAGTGACAAAGTTGGGGGTGGACATAGCAATCTTCAGACTTCTGAAGGATGTAAACATAAATGGATGGGAAGGAATTATTTAGAGTGGTATGAACTGGAGGAGGTATTTGAACAAAGAAAAATGAGGCTGAGGGTGTAAAAGAAAACCAAAAAACAAACCAACTTTTGAACTCAGTAAGCTATGATGAAACCTCCCAGAGTGCCAATATATGACTTATTTAAAGCTTGGATGGTTGGAACTCTGTGAAAAAAAATGATTGGATGACCTGAAAGGTCTTTTTTTCTACCAGTAAAAAATGAGTATAGGCATCACTATATTACAAAATAATTCTGTTTTATTCTGCTTAAAACTGTGTTGCTCTGTAAATATTTTCTTTAAACATTTTCATTCACACAGATATTGCATCTTTGGCTTTTTCTTATGTTTATATTGCCCTGATAGGGCAGTCTGGGGTATTTTAGATTATTTTCTTCAGGCTCATTGGTTTCTTCTTTTGCCTCACTTAGTGTCTCATCTATGTGCAACTACCCTATATGGAAGACTTAAGACAGTATATATTTTCATCCTTGAAAAACAACAAAAAATGCGTTCCTACAGGTAAGATAGTAATTCACTGGGCAGCTGGGCAAGGTAACCTATTTGTCTTCATTTGAGATACTCTAAAAGGGAATATTTGGCTTTCCAATGAAAACATGAGCTTTGTCATTACTTTGACTTAGGAAGAACAATCCGTCCCTTTGGGAATACATTATGGTGATGTGATCTTGATGAGTAAAGCCTGTAGCAAAACTTTGCCAGCTTAGTTGCAAGCTGAGCAGACTTGAGGTTTGCCTACAGTCTTTTAAAACTGTCCTGTTAAACGGCTTCTGGCTTGGGTTATGGGATTAATAGTCTCACAGGATCTTCATATAGAGAGTGGAGATTTAGTCCTTTGTATCCTTTGATCTTTGAACTCATTTATGAGACTAAATGGGTAAACCTAGTGGGAGGTATGATGTGTGATTAGCGAGCTAGAATTAGAGGCATCAGCTTAATTCATTCAAAGCTGGTCCTGTAGCCAGTTGCAGTATGGCCTCTTAATATAATGCACAAGACAATGTATTTTCTGTGTTGTGTTGGGCTTTTTCTAAAGCATGCACTCTACTGGTGTCCAGGTTCAGATGGAGGTTGTCTTTGGAGACCCATAGAGCATGCAGCCATACGAAGCTTGACTCACTGTTCTGAGAATGAGTTTATATAGATGTAGTTTAAAATCATCTCCCACTTCTAAAATTTGTTATTTGAGACTCATTAAATGGGTATCTGCACATCAGGGTATATAAAACATGCTGGGCTGTTTCTGAAACAGTTTCTGTTTTCTTGCCTCTAACCAGTAGTATGAGAACAAATCTCAAACCTGACTTACCAAAGCAGTAATTGACTGTTGTGAACTGTGTTCATTTGCCATCAGAACTTCAAAAATTTATATTATGCCCTTTAGTTCTTCAACTGCTCTTCTTATTTTCTACATGGCCTATAAGCATTCTGTTGCAAATACAAACATCTTGAAAAAGAAGAAAAATGGAAGCGGAAGGACAGCAATAATTGAGATCTTGTGGGAAAAGAAAAGCTTTATGACTTTACACCATAGTCCTTAAATAAAGCAGGGTGTTTATTTTTGTGTCTGTTATTCTTTATTGGCCTGTCTGTATCTGTAGTGTATTCTGTAGCATGTAATGACTTGGTCAAAATCTCACGTTCTGAAGTGAATTTTCATTTAGAAATTTTTCCAAGAAATGTATCCATCTGTAAACAGATTTACTTTTTCTTTGTATGTGATTGCTGCCTTAGCGGATCAGTTATCTGCTGTTGACTCTTTGATTGATTCTATGAATTTGGTTTATGAAGCTGATGACGGAGAAACTTTTGAGGACCTGTTTAAGCCCAGCAAAATCCCAAACCCTCATTTTCAGAGGCTGTATCAGGTGAGATGAACTACATGACATTTTTAAAAACCTTTTTTTGTTAAGACTTTTCACCTTTCTGTCTTTGATTCGCATTGGAAAGATGTGTATTGTGAAGATGGAATATGAATTCTTTTGTATTTAAGTAGCAAGTAGGGTAGTCAGTGATTTCTATGTTGTCCCTGACATAAGACTTTATTCTTAAATTTTCCAATTCCCAGGGAGGAAAGGAGATTACACCTGTGCTGAGGTGTCTGCAACAGCAACAGTGATATTTACAGGACCTAGACTAGACAAATTAAACCTTGCTTGGTTATCTCAATGCTATTGCAGTGATCATAGTGTGGACATAGTCTCGGTCTTCAACTTCTGGGCAGAAAGAAACTGACTGAAAATCAGGAATCTCTTCAGCTTCTAATTCTGTGTCCTGACAAATCTTGAGCAGTCACTTTTCTGTTGCATCTGACAGTGTTTCCAAAGCAGATCAGTCTGAGTGAACTTGGTCAGTAGTAAATGGTCAACATTGTCGACATTTAATATATTCCATTTGGGTGTCTGAGCTGATGCACTTTACAGGCAAGCTGAACAGTTCACACTTCTTGCAGTTACTGCATCAAGCTGTCTACATTTTGATTTACATTCCTTTCATATCATGGAGGTTTTCATTGCAACTGTGAGGATGAGAGACTTAATCATACTTTGGAATTCAAGTGTTGAAAAAATGACACAGCAAATTCAAAAATTAGGAAACTTATGTTATAACTTCTGCAGCTGCAGAATTGTGTTGTATACAGAGCCATGGAGATATATTGAGTGCATGACTCCACTCTGAATATTGATCAGAAATGGTGTTAAAGCAACCATGTTCATATCTCAACTATTCCAAATAAGTTTTTTTAAATTTACAAGTATTTTTTTTTTTTAATTAAGAAACCTTACCCCAGCATCCACAAGCCATACTACCGTGGTATTGTCAAAAGAACCAAAGGATCTGAAGGTCATATATATGTTTCAGGAATATATGTAAACTCACTCTTTTCAAATCTTACTCTGATTGAAACTTGAAGAACTCAGTGTTCCCTTCAAATTCTGCCAGTCATACTGACAAGACAATGTGTAACTGAACGCAAGATTTGGTCAGTAGAAGGTTATTGCTGGGCAAGAGCTAAAAATGGGTTGATCTCTGCATGGCTAGTATTTTAAGAAGGATTTTAAAGCTTGAGTATTAAAAAATAAATATAGTTTTGCTGTAAAGGAAGCACACAGGGGATAGAATGTCTTCTGTTATGTTGCTAGATACAATTTTGCATTCTTTTGGTTCAGTGGATATCGCCTGTAAATGACAGATGTTTCTCTAGGTGTGCCATTTGTCTTCTGGAACAGTGTGACGGTATTGTCGTAGCAGTTGAGTCAAGGGCTGCTAGAAGAGAGTAACTGGGTAAATCACCAATTTCCTTAGAGGGTAATAGGATTTTGTAAGGGTGAATGCTACTGGTGGAAAAAGTATTTATTGATTGTTTTGATGTGCTGGGTAGTACACAGTTCCTGTCCACAATGCTTGCTGTTTATAAAGCCTTAAATTGCCAGTCCTTTTAGTGCTTTCTTTTGGCCATGCACAGCCCCATTTATTTTTTTTTGTTGTTGTGGTTACAGAACTGCTATTAATCTGTGTAATTTGCAGAAAGATTGTTCTGTCCTTTGTTGCAAAGATGTTCCAGATTCTTAATATTTTGCTCATAGACCAAGTGGCACTGCTGGTTCCTTAAGAAATACAAAGAAAATTTATATATCATTTTTTGAATGTAGCCAGTAAATTGATTAGGCTAAACAGGACCTATAAACAGTTTGGAAAAATAACTCCGAAGAAAGGTTGAACTTCTTAATTTCTTTGCTCTGTTACCTTATGAAAATACTTGGAATGGTAAGTGACAAGAGCCAGAATTTAAACAGAAACATCAGGCTAAATTATATCTCTGGAAGTAGTGGTAGGCATCAGGAAATGACAGAGTGGGTGGAAAGCAGTTGTTAAGCTTGCTGGAGTGGAAGATGAGGAATATCCTACATCCAGAGTTTCAACTTCTATTCCTTGCTTCAAGAAAAGCCTGAGTGAACTTCCATTGCTTTTGTGGTAGCAGACTTCCAACATCACTGTTTAAGTTGTTCCTCTTAAATACAGGGGTTTGAAACACATATGATATTTGGGGAACACAGTGCATTTTATTTTATAGCCAATAAGCGAATTCCTCTGTACTGAGACAGACCTGGGGAAGGCTTGTGAGCACAGTAGACTGCAGCATCATGTATTTCATGGGATCCAGCTGCAGGATCTGCCTCTAAATATGCTGTAATGGCTTTTGTGTAAAGTGTATAAGCGACCCTAGAGGACTGAGCTTGTTTATAAATGGTTGGCCTGTATGATTATGTTCTTTCAAAAAGCAGAACAGGAGGGGGACAGGAGGTTGCTCACAGAAATCTAAGGGCTTTAAACAAAAAATAATCTTATCTTTGGCTGAATGTAGTGGATCTCTTGGAAGGTCATTTTGAAATTGTCAGAAACTAGCTGTAAACTGAACTTTAAGACACTTGTGTTGGGATTAAGTTCACACAGGTTTAACCACCCAAAAGCTAGATAACTAGTGTAAGCTGACTTGCCTAAGCCTGTTCCATAATCCATGGAATAAGAACTTTGGGAAAGTAATTGATCCTTCTTGTTCTGGAGATCTTAATGATCATTGTGGTGTATAGATAGGCTGGATTCTTATCTTTTAGCTAGCCAAATCTGTCTCTTATTTCTAAGGCTTTAAATACTACCAGATTGCTGTAGGTTTTATTATTGATTTGCTAAAATATGTTCTTTGTAAAAGTGTGTTTCTAAATACTGTTTGGAAGAGAACAAGGCAAGATGCTTTCTTGCAGTAAATTCCTGTCTATTCATGCATTTATGCCGTTGTTTATCATGGAATAAATTCTTTGAAAAGCCCACTTCATTTCATTGATCAGCATCTTAGCATGACCCCTGTTTCTGAAAGCTTGCTATATCTCTAGGCTAGAAATGTAAGGAAATAAGGAAGAGCAAGGAGGAGCTAGTACGTTGCTGACAACACACATGAACAGAACAGTGAGTCTGGATGCCAGTGACAGTGTGGATTGCTTCTAGCTGGTGAAGGTAGGAGTGGTTCTTGCTGAGTACAGAAGGAAGATGAAGCAAGTTTAAAAGGGACTGTTTGGAATTAGAAACTCCAGGTTAAGTCTGTTCAACTTAATTTCTAATTAGGACCTGAGTTTTTGTGGTACCTGTCATCTCAGGTTTCAGAGGTAGTTGTCTACTCCAAAAAGAGGAACAAATGGAGGTTGTGGCAACTCGGTCTGCTCAGCTCTTCCAGTTGCACACATAATGATGTGGAAAACACATTCACAACAGCAGACTTAATTTTTTCGCTTCCTGAGTTTAATTCAATTCTCTAATGTTGTTTTAATATTCTTCTTTTTGTGTGTCACAAGAGCCATTACTGCAGCTACTAGCAACATTTTTACTCTCTTTCAAAATAATTATGCCTTAAATCATTACAAGTCTTTCCAAATCAGTAGCCTTGTATAACTGCCTCCTTTTGACAGTATGCTCTAATATGGATTGGAATCTTAATAGCAGCATGAAAGCACATCAGTATTGATGTGTAGCATATGGTCTGGATTTTCTTTATTGGCAGTCTTTCAGTATGAATCGAGGGTTTTGTTTGCTTTGGCTTTGTTTTTTAAATTAATGGCACGTCTGACAGCCAACAGGGGAGCAAATTTCTGCTGCATTTCTAGTTTACCGGGAGTCGTTACCTTCACACTTGTGTCTAGCACACCCAATACAATGAGCTTAGAAAAATCATGTACATTATGTCGCTTCCAACCCAAACCATTCTATGATTATGTAGTTTTATGCATGTGTGTGTGCATGTGCTGGTACCTGTGTGTGTATATATATATATTATATATACACACACACACATACACATACATCTCTTCTGCTATTCCACACTTCATAATGTTTAAGATACCTATTTTGCTTTTAGAATTCTTAGTGGAATTTCCATAGTCTGCCTCATTAACTTTATCTCTCTCCTTTTGCTTGGCTCCCTAACTGTGTGCACTGTCTTTACACTTTGGTGAAAAAGCCTTCTGTGTATTTCCTACCATCTGTTCCAACTTTGATGTAAATTGTCAGGTCCCTTCATTCCCTCACTCTTTCAAAGCTGATTTCCAACCATACCTGTTTTCTGTGTCTTACCTGTGCACATTTAACTTCTCTCTTTTCATTTGGTCTTAAGCTGGTGAAAATTTCTTTTGTATGCATATTGAGTATTATTGACCAAGAAGAAATATTTTCTTTGAGGGACAGTAAACTGTGACAGTAACTGGAATACATGATTGGGGTATATATCTTGTTGCTAATTCCTAATTTTGGAATGTGTAGAAATATCTCCCATGTGACTCTTTTATAATGTGCATTTTAAAGACAAAGTGAAGTTAAAAAGCTGAATAGATGCAGATGACTGGGATTTTCCTAATAATTTTCATAGAACTCATGCCAGTGAGTGTGGAAATGCTCATCTGCATCAGTATTCTTGTTTAATGTTATTTATCTTCTTAAATAGCTGACCAATTGACTCTCAATCCACTTCCGTAATGGAGCACTTGTGAGCTGGAATATTTCTCAGCAATGTGAAGACTATTTCTTTAATATGGAAGATATTTTGCATTTACTATATGATGTCAGGCGTACAGACATTATATTAGAAGCACATAAACTGAAAGTTTTTCTCTCCTGAAATCATTTCTTGCAGTGTTTGCAGCATAAGGCTTTTCACCCCAATGAGCCATTGCCACCAATTGAAGAGCACCTTTTAGAGATGTTGGAGATGCCCAGTGTGGTAAAAGAACGGTGTCAGGGTCCTCTTGAAAAAATAAAAGCACTTTTCCCCCTAAAGGAGGTTGTCAAGAAAAAAGACAAGAAGACTGCGCAAGACATCTTCAAAGACAAGTAAGTTGGAGTTGTACTATGGATTTTTTTAAACTTTGTTTTACACTTCAAGTTGGTTTTGCTGGATGAAGCAGTCTCAGGGTCTTTGGAACATAAAATCAATGAGCTGTACACTATAAAAATACTGATGGTGGAAAATATTGTGGTACCACAGTATGTCTAGGGTATTTTGTGATAAACGGTGGTCTTACTATTATTGGGCAAGACACAGTAGGAACTGTTCTGTAGCTTCCTCATATCTGTATTTGTTGTCACAGAATCCCTCAGGTTGGAAGGGGCCTCAGAAGCTTTCTTTTTCAGTCTGCTGTCAAAGCAGGGTCATCTGTGATCTAAGTGTGTAACTTACAGCTTCATCCAGTCTGCATGGAGACTACACATCCTCTCTGGGCAACCTGTTGCAGCTTACTCTCTCTGTTTTCTACTGGTAATTAACAAACCAGTTCAAATAAGAATAACAGAGGGTCTAATTTAGCTTAGAATAAATGGTGCAGAGCTTTAAATTAGGTTTAAAGGTGAGTCTTCCTTCTCAGCATGCTCAATATAGGTTGTTCTGCAGCTTTCAGTTTTGAATACCAAATCAAAAGAAAAGCAGCTTCATTGTTATCTGCTGTACAGTAAATGTGGATGTCTTGAAAAATCAAACTGCTACAGACACTTTCTTGAACATCTGTTGTCTGAAGAGTTTTTAAAGATTTTTTTTTTTTTTTGTTGTTACATATACTTTGTTTACTTTATTTGTGCTGCAGATATAAAGAATAAATGTTTAATTGCTACTGCATTAGTATTGTCACCCCAGCCAACTCAATTTGCTCAAATGAAATCTGTGGCTTAGAGCATAATTTATTGAATGTTTATAATATGATCAGTGGCTTTCCTGGGATCATAGAATCATAGAATGGTTTGGGTTGGAAAAGACCTTAAGATCATCTAGCTCCGACCCCTTTGCCATGGGAAGGGACACCTTCCATGAGACCAGGTTGCTCAAGGCTCTGTCCACCCTGGCTTTGAACACAGGGATGGAGCATTCGCAACTTCCCTGAGCAGCCTGTTCCATGCCTCACCACTCTCAAATGTTGGTGTTTTTAATTAGCTCCTTCTCCCTCCATTTTGTAATCTTTTTAGCTCCGTCCTGTCAGTGCTAGGAACAATGTCTTTGAGCCATTCTGAGACCTTGGTTATCTGAGTTGTCATATATCTGTTACCTGGGGATGACCTGAGCCTTGTCAGTATGTTGTCTTTGGGAAGGCATGACATAGGACTTCTCACATTACTTCTGTAGAACAATGACTGCATTTCTGTATGCAGACTAGGAAGCACCTTGCTTTTTGTTTTGTTCATTGCTATGTGTGCCTGTTTTGCTTTGGTGTGCCCTTGAATTCATACTGAGCAAACTCTTCCGTCCATGCGCGGTGCCCCAGTTTCTCTCTATGTGTGTGTATATATAAATAGATTTCTAGGTGTACTTCAAAAAGGTGATAGAACCAGTTAAAAAAAAAAAAAAAAAAAAAAGATTGAAAAAAAAAAAAAAAAAGATTGAAAAAAAAAAAAAAAAAGATTGAAAAAAAAAAAAAAAAAGATTGAAAAAAAAAAAAAAAAAGACAAACCCAAAACAAAACTAAAGAAAGCAAAACTAGATTCAGGCAAGCTAGAGAGAGAATATAAGCAAAAGTTTATTGGTAGTTGCTTAAAAACATATCACCCCAAAGGCATCAATTTGACAAGCAAGTAGAAGAGCTGTTTTCTTTAAAAACTGGTTTCCTTTAGAAGGGTGATGAAAGCAACTATAAAAATAATTCATGTAGGGCATTAAAATTGATTTGAAAAAATCTGTAAGGGGAAATAAAAGGGTACAAACTCAATTATGCAAAGGATAATGAATGGTAATAGAGTTTTAGAAATTGCAGAATAAATGATATTGCTGTAGTAATGGATGGGTATAGTGGTATTGTCATTGCTTCAACAGAAACGTTAACTGTATGGTTTTCTGTGGGGAAGAGCTGTGTGGTGTCATCTTTTGATAAAGAAGATTTAAATAAGTGCTGTAGGGATACATCACTGCAACGATGACAAAGAAAAATGTTTAACAACAAATAAGTCAACTTATTAAAACTATCAGATCTAAATAATTTGCACAAAAATGTTTTTGAAAGTTTTTGTAGAAGCTTTCCTACCCCTTTTTTTTTTTTTTTCCCTAAGCTTAATTTGTGTCTCCTATCATCATATTGACCAGATTCATCTCCACTTAATTTTTAAGGTCTAGTGGGATTAAGGCAGCATAAATGTAGGCATTCCATCTTAACACAGTTTTTAATATTCAGTATTCATTTGCTTCACTTTTGCTAAGCTTTGTGCAGTTTAAAAAAAAATCCATTAAAACAGAAAGTGTTTTACTTCTTCCTTCTTAGGTTGGCTTTGGAGAGGCTGTTGCCTCATCCAACTTTGCATACGTGAGAGGCTTCTATATAAACGCAGAAGTGGGTGTTTTAAATTAATCTTGTATTTCATTAATTTTTCTCAAATAGTAGTTGCACGTTTTACAGTTTAAAAATACTGGTAATCAGTGCATTGCCAGTAACAGACTCTAAATGTCAGATCCTTGGCTGGTACAAATGGGCGTGGATTCATTAGTTTCTACTGTACTGAACTGATTAATGACAGCTGTGGATTTGGTCCTCAGCAGTTAAATGCAGCATAAGCATTTACGTTCTCTTCCTTCCATCCCCAAGCATTTTGAATCAGTAAAAATAATGCGGGAGGAAAAAGATTTCAGGACATTGCAATTGATTGCACAACACTTTCAGAGAAAAATACAAGATAATTTTCATTGTACTTTGTACCTTTCATCAAAGCATATCAATATACAAGGATTTTGGTTCAAGCGGAAGTTGTAAACTCACTGGTGTTAAAAAAGTATCAGTTTCTTTCCATTTTACAGACTGCCATATTTGCTGCCCAAAACAACTAAGCACCTAGTTAATGGTCAGCCAGAAGGTCAGCAGGGTTGAGATTGAAATAAGGTATCCTATTCTTGTCTTGAGGCATAACTGAAGTAATAATTTCGCCTAGAGTGATAAGTAAGGTTATGTTGGATAACAGGAGTTGCTGAGGAGAAGGAATTTAATTTTGGTACTTACAAAATTAAGTATAGGACAGAGAAAACTGCTGAAACAAAGTGGGATAGATATTGATTGTAAAGTAGGGGAGAGGTGAGCTATAGAAAATAAAAAGGAAGACTGTGCAAGTGCCTTCTAAAAACTGCATTGCACATTACAATCAACTATTAAAAATCAGTTGTAACCTTGTAGAATGCAAAGTGGCATTTAGTCTAGGAGCCTTGGCTTTGTCCTATAGTCTTTTCACTGTAGTAGCAGAATTTTTGACAAAAACTTCTTACTTTGTCTTACTTTGTTTTGGAATTCCTTGAACACAGATGCTGCCATTCAGATAGCTGAGTAGCTTTCAGTCATTCTTAAACTGAAATCGATTCTTTTGTGTCAGTGGCCTGTCACATTAAGTGACACAGAACACAGCATCTGATTTTCTTCCCCCTTTGTGATTACCTAATTTTCTTCTGTTGCCAAGATGTGCTGTAAACACAAAAGATGTTCTGTTGCCAAGATGTGCATGTTAGATATTACAGTTAAGTTCCTAGTTTGAATGTACACCTTGGTATATGTTACCTGTAAGGACAAAACAACAAAGTAACTTAAATTCAAAATTAGCTTTTTTAGAGCAACAGTCTTTTGAAAGCATTTTATGATTAGATTAAAATATCCTGAGAGTTCTTATGTACTTAATTGGGGTGTGTCTAGCAGGTTTTGACTGCTGTATGTGGAAGCTTATAAAGCTCTTGTGTGCTGGCAGAGAGTGTGAGTCATTAGACTCAAAAGCCACAACATAAACAGTTTTGTAGCAGCTATCAATTCCAGTACAGGAACTAGCAGGTAATTTTTGAAAAGTAAATAATTTTTTTATTTAAATGTTAAGGTTTTTTTGCTATTTCTATTTACAACAAATGTGGCAAGAATACCAAATGTAATATACTGTAATGTATGTAATATATTACTATATATTGTATACAGTAATATACTGCAAATCACTGAATTATAATCTGTATCAAGGTGAATACAGTATACAGGTTCAAAATAAAGTGACTAGAGATAGTCTATATTTAGAAAAGTGGAAAAGTTGCATATAAGTAAATTCATTCCTGAAATAAGCATGAACAATCTTACACCTTCAACAAGCAGTGCCTTTGCTTTATGCCAAGATAAAGCTTGATCTGTGTTTCTACTGTCTGCTTTGTGCAGCCTGTGTGGAAAAATGAAAACTGGTTTAACGTTAATTTAGGAGTAGTTGTATCATGAAGTCTTGTCCAGTGCTCAGTGTATATTTCATTAATTTACTGACTCTCTACTTAGTAGGCAGGACAGTTTACTTAAAGTGTTTGTATTAATTTCCATCCTCCTCATTTGCAGCAGTGAAGATGGACCCAACCCTAAGAAACCAAGAATTGAAGATGAGGAAGGTAGCTTTAGCATCATGAAACTTGCTGAAGGAAATGTCACCTCTGTAAGCATGTTTTTACAAATCTCTTTCTTAAAGAGGAAGTTTAGTTTCTCTATTTTAGTGAATATATAGAATTCCTGATAAAAGGAATGTTTCTAGCTGAAACATGACTGAAATACTATCTAGTTGTAGATTTGAATCTCTGCTAGAGATTTGCTGCCCTTAGGTCTATTTTAGCACAAATTCCCATCAGGCTTGGATATTTTTTGACAGAATTCTCCTCCCAGTGTCTAAAACTCTAAAGGGCAAGCATGAAGATCTGAAGAAAACAGAATCTTGGAATTGGGGTTTGGTAGTTAAATTTTGTTCTTGCTCTCTTTCATGTCATCTGCAACGTACAAGTTGCCTTCTGTGTATTAAATCAAAGGTATTGCTGTGATTTTCAAGACTGTTCTCTGCTGCACCCAGGACAGGGTTCTAAATCGCAAATCTGGCTTCATCTTGCTGCTAGGTCTAACTTAACTCAAGATGTTGTCCACATGGATAGATGAAGCCTATATCATAACTGTGCACCTTCCTTTACTTGATTCTTTGTATTGAAAGGAAAAAAGTGATTTAATATTGAGATAACTTCTGTTGTTTTCAAATATGTTATCTTTTAAGGTTGGTCTTCAAAATGCATAATTCAGATTTTTAAAAATATTTAAAATATAAAAATATTTAAATATTCAGAATTCCTAATATAGAATTCTGATGTTTCCTGAAAAGTGTCATTTCTAGATTTAAATGAAACACTAACAGACCAAGCAAGATTATTGAAAGAGCTACAAATTATTTTGACAGCTGAGCATAAAAATTTCAGTCATACTCAGGAGAATTTTCATTCTTGAAGTAAAGTTTTAGGCAATGCAGTTTTTTTCCCCTCAAGTTGTTGCACTCATTTTTCAGTGTTTATATTTGACCTGGTTTTAGTCCTTTTCAAAGGCTTCTTCATTTGTATGCTCATTTAGAGCTTCGACTTTTAAGATGTCAGACTGGGCCAGAAAGGATAAATGAATTGAGTGCAAGCTTTTAATTTTGAGTTTCCCATTGGAGTGGCAAACCAGTGATTCTGTAGCCACATGCCTGAGAGTTCCATTCTTCATTAAGCCCCTGTCAAGATTAGGGAGAGGTCTGTGCTACAGAAAGTCTGAAAGCTGAACTAGCAGGTAACCTGAATTACTGTGCTTCTGAGCTCTAAACCCTAGAGAACACATTTGGCTTATAACAGTGCAGCATAGTAAGTGTAAGATCATCTTGCTTGTGTCATAACTACCCTTTGTTGGGGGTACTGTGCATTAACACACATTGTAAGACTTTCATTCTATGAGTCTGCACAGAGAAAAGTGTAGAGCGTCTGTTTCCTTATTAAAATAAACAGAAATATAAAGATCCTTGTTGCCTCATAAGAAGAAAGAGATGGATATTGGCTGATGATTGTATCATTTTTGGGACCTTTTGTAGGTTGGCAGTGTTAATCCAGCAGAAGATTTCCAAATTCTGGTGAGGCAGAAAAATGCTGACTTCAAAGACGGTAAATATCTTCTATCTATCTTAATCTATTTAGTAGCGTCTTCAGGGTTCAGTAAATTCAGGCTATTTGTCTAAACATAAATTTCTAGTACTATATGAAATGCTTTGGAGTTTTCTGGATAGCTTCTAGTGATACTTACCAAAGAAAGGTGTCATTCAGTTCCCATGTCAGTACTTGCCTTCCTCATTTGAAGGTCCTGGATACCCATGTTTGTGTAAAATAGCACTAAACACCTATATTGAGGCATCTGAGCAGCTCCTCAGGTGTTTCTTACAGATCACTGAAGGGTATCAGCTTCTCATCTAGCTTCACAGGATCTTTCTGGCTTGAAGTGGAAAGCTGTTGGCTGTGCTGTGGTGAGAAACCTGTCTTCTGCTGTCTACTTATTAATAAAGAAATAAGAATCTGATACCTGGGATTTAAATCTTTACATGCAAAGATAATATTTTATTTCATGTTGTGAGCAAAAGAATGCACGGGTGCACTTAGGGTGTAATGAGCAGGTAGTATGTAACTCCTAAAAATGAGAGGTGATTCTGTGTGCACTGAATTGACTCTGTGTGCCAGGTTGAATACGGCCTTGGGCAACATAGTTTAGTGGGAGGTTTCCTTGCCCATGGCAGGGGGGTTTGAACTAGATGATCTTAAGGTCCTTCCAAGCCCTAACCATTCTATGATTCTATGAATCTGTTCTCAGTGTGCAGTAAGACAGGGTTTTGAAGTAGAGGCAAGGAAGAATACAAAGCACAGGTCATCAACTGTCTTGCATGACCTGAATCTGAAAATGCAACAGAATTATCATTTGTTCGTATGGTATTTCCCTACTGGAATAGCTATACAGAGATATAAGTCATCTGAAGGTATCTTAAAAAGAATGAACAAGATGGATGGGGTCCTTTTTTCTTTTAAAGGGTAATTTGAAGGTTGTGGCAAGGTAAATCTCATCTACCGAATAGCCACTAATGTAGCAGTTCTTTTCAAAGAAAAAGATTTGCAGAGATGCTGAAGTGAGGTGCTAGCTATTTCAACAAGGCCTTAGTCTTTTTAGATATAGCTTGCAGGAGCATGTTGAGTAGTATATTGATTTGCAATGCAGTTTGTTAAAGCCTGTATAGCTATTTCTCTCCAGAATGTTCAGACCTATAAGCTGGTTAACCCATTCTTTACCTACAGTTTGTATTAGATCCAGAAGAAATTGGTTGTTGAAAAATTAGTGAGAATTGTATTCTCAAATGCAGTAAAGATGCACTAAAAAACCCCATTGTACAATATATTAGAATACAGAAACTGTGAAACAGTTGGCTACTTTGTTAGGGTAGTTAATTTTATCATGTAGGAAAGGTTTAAGGCAGAAATAAGTAAAGTGACTTCTCTTAAAGATGGTTTAACTCTAAAGACTGCTTAAATAGGTCCACTTGGTAGCTGTGCTAGAAATAACTGCAGTACATGTTTGAATGGCTTCTGAGATTTTCAGCAATCTGATTTTATGTGTGATCTGTTCTGTAATTATAAGGTGTCGTTAGACAGAGTGTAGTGCAGTCACCCATTCCAAAGGAGAGACAGAGCCACTATAAATAAAAACATGTTCTGCATATTATCTTTTTCTTTTGCATAATCCTTTCTCTGCTTTAGAGCCTTTTAGGTAGCTTGATACATAAAACATTACAGGCTCGTTTTTAATGGCTTGTCGAATTGCATTTTGGTTATGTAAACAGTAAAATCCTCCTTAAAACTGTTCGGTGATTCTGTGTGGGGTTTTTTTTAGTATAATTTTATATCACATTTAATGATGAAACTTTTTTTTTTTCTTCCTCTGCTAGAACACGTGAAATGTCAAATGTCTTTGCAGGAAAGGATGATCTGTGGCGTCCAAAAAAAAAAAAAAAAA
>NDXB01015782.1:0-27964 GCA_002631895.1 Agapornis roseicollis | reverse complement strand
TGTTTTGTTTAAGGCCAGGTTGGATGAAGCCTTGGGTGTCATGGTTTAGTGTGAGGTGTCCCTGCTTATGGCAGGGGGGTTGGAACTAGATGATCTTAAGGTCCTTTCCAACCCTAACTATCCTATTCTATTCTACTCTATGATTCTATTCTATGAGACTATAACTACACTTTTGTACTGTAACTGTTCAGAGATAAGAAGTGAATATAATTGTTCATGGCATATTTCATGAGAAATAAAAGCACTGGTGAATGTATTTTCGCATAGGGCATGTATCTGAATGCCAGAGATGAAAGAAATAAATTCTGTTAGAATTAAAAGATGTTGTATTCAGAGATACTTTTCCCCCTGTACTTCTCCAGCCTTTAATCACAATATTTGTTTTCTAACCAATCAGGTACAGTAGAAGGAGG
Organism: Agapornis roseicollis; assembly: GCA_002631895.1. Lineage (NCBI taxonomy): Eukaryota > Metazoa > Chordata > Aves > Psittaciformes > Psittacidae > Agapornis > Agapornis roseicollis. The sequence goes on along the minus strand of NDXB01015782.1, from coordinate 27,551 downwards.
AAGCAGAAGATTAAAATTTCTTGGGTTGTTTTGCAGAACATGGTGGTTATCAGAAGTGCTGGAATTCCAGTTTATGTAAAATGTAGAAGTTCGTTAGCTCACTTCCTTTAAGGTGTCTATGGGATGATGGATGCTCAGAGAGAAGATAAAAAAAAAAGTTAGTATTACACGGTAGTGTCCTGAATAGGGTGTCCATTTGTAATTCTAGGACTTGCTCTTCAAAAACCCAATGCCTGAGATTTGTCTGACGCACATCAGAGTTAATTTTAATGTTCATAGATAAGTTTAATAGAAATCTTTATGCAGCACATAGCAAAAAGCAGGGAGGTCTGTTTTTTTGCAGCACCCAAACCCAAAGATTCACAGTAATAGGCAGATGACAGGCAACAGGAAGTCAGCAAAGTCCTCAGAACTAGAAACTTAAAGAAACAGAGTCCACTTTGGAGAACTTCCAGTTATGATCCTTATCTACCTTCTTTGGTATTGTCTCTTGCCCCTTGAAATAATTTGGTCATCTAATCAGAAGAATTTTATCTATTTTAGATTCATGAATTATTGCCTGTCACTTAAGCAAGGCCCAGTGGACAGACCCAGCTTTCACCAAGCTGTTTTAAGACATTAGAACACTGACTTAAAATAGTGTTGCCTTTAACCCATTTCCTACATATAGTCTCTCAGTGCCTAGTAAAACACGTAAGGTTTTTTTTGATTTCTTAAAACAGATTTCAAAAGCAGGCATTCACAGTCAGTAGCAAGAAGTCTTCTGATGCCTGCCAGTGCAATCAAGTGAAAAGGGATTTAAAAAAATTAAATGCAAAAGAAGAAGTAGAGCATCTGATAATTTCAAACAGTATGCTGGAATCATTCTTACAATAAAGACATTTATTGCACCCTCATAGTGCCTGGGGTTTTAATTTAACACATCAATGAAAAGGCAGTGTTTAAAAAAACCCACCATCACCACTGAAAAAACCAGCATGACTTCCTTTTATTAGTGCAATTCGTAAGAAATTAGAACATTTAATGAGAAAATTGTTAACCATGGAAAAAAATGGGCTGAAGTAACTCAGGGAGCTTAAGTACTGAGACTTCAATTTAGTTTGTCAGCTACTGTTAAAGTAAATAAAAAGAATGAGAAGATCACCTCTGGAGCTGCAGGCACTTTCAGACACATTCTTGTATGATGGCTGCTGTTGGACAGAACCATTATCTGCCTCCTTTTCTGGAAGCTCTGTAAAAAGCTAGTGGGAAAGAATATCAAGCATGTCTTGTTTCACATCTTTTACACTCAGATGCTGTTCTTCATATTCAGTTAAGCATTTTATGGAACATAAACATAACAGTTATTGCTGTGTATGCTTACAGTGAACAGAGTGGAATACAATATTTAAACAGTGTCTGTTTCTTGGTGTGTTTCCTTATCCTTGTCTCTTCCATCACTCTGACAGATTATTCTATATTGATGTTTCCATGGCTGAAATACTTGCAGTGATATCTAACATCTATAACTTCTGAACTTAAGAAAGTCTATAGGTTTAACCTATAGAAGGTTAACAGGTTCTGCTAATGTAGTAAACCAACTTTAACAGAACAAGAACAGGACAGGCAGATTCTGTGACTTTTCCTGAATCCTTTCCTGCACTTTCTTCCTCAGTGTCAACACTACCTTTAATCTCCCTGATTAAAGAATTTCTTAAAGCATTTTTTTAAGCTGTTAGAATTTCTAGCATCCTACAGCAGTCTGTGGTAAAGAGGTAAACTGGTTTTATTGGAAGAGGAACTCTTTTTTTTTGTTTTGTTTTGTTTTTCATATGTTTTTAACCCAGTTCTTCACTTTTGTTTTCAGAAATGTTATCACTCCCTTCACTGTCTTCACAGTGCTTCTGAGTTTATAGATCACTGTTGTATCCTTCACCCACTTGTCTTTTCCCAGGCTGAGGTGTCTGCCAGAGGGTAAAATTGTTCAGCTTTTCACCTGTAATTAAACATGAAGAAAAGAAAGTACTAAAATCAGAAGAGCAGGAGCTCTCAGTGACATTTTCACTTGTTACATTTGCAGTGTTTTACAGCTACCTACTTTTTAGGAGCTAAACACTGAGAACGAATCTGGTGTTCCCTTTCTTGTTGGTACAAGTCTTGTTTGTCTCTGTTGCTCTCTCTTAGGCATGCACATTTTATAATACTTATCTCCATAATCATAAACAGCATTGCCTGGATAAAAAGTCATCAAACTACCTGTACAGAGACAAGGTATATTCTAATATCAGTAACAAGAAGGTATTCTTTTATAACTGTAATCACCCTACAGATATTGTTTTGACATTATTACATCTTCGTTGTATATTTAACACTTTTATTGAAACATGCATGTATTTCAAAGGGTGCTATGGGGATATGCTTGTGTTGTAGAACATAACTTCCCCCAGTTTAGGATCACAAGTGTTCTAGTTTTACTTTCTATCAAAACAGCTAGGCCAGTGCTTTTTTTCTTGGGTTTCAGTGAAAGGCTTTTGCTTTGGCCATGCTTGCATTTCTTCCTAGTATATTTAGATTTTCCAGAGAGGCTGAAGTAATTTTCAGTAGCATAAGTAACAGTTGTCAACTTAAATAGCTTGAGGCAGTAGGGGTATGATTAACTCTTTAAAGATGCCTGTGGAATAGAAAGAGAGATGTAAAAGAAAAATATTTTTTGCTTTGAAAGTGTGCATTCTTTGATTTATTTATTTCTCTTTTGTTCTTCAGTGAGTCAGCAGTTGATAAACCGCATTGATCAATTCCTGGAGAATAAAGGTTCTCAGTACTACATGAAAGGGATCAATTGTATCAAAGTTTTCAGAGAGGAGGCTGTGAAGGTAATATGTTAAAACTTTCATATCTTTCAAATTAAAGACATGATGAATCTATTTGCTGTATTAGTAACTTAATCTGTTGTTACAGCAAAAAGTATTGATTCACAGATTAATATCTATTACATTATTTGAAAGATTAGATATATATTTGCAATTTTATGTTTCTTAACCAAAATGGGGACTAGTTTATCTGATATTGTTTGCTTTTGCTTGTTTTCTTTTAAAAGTACAAACAGAAAACCTATTCTCTGATGCTTGTAAAAGAAAAATAAGCAATCCTACCAATTTTTCTTCAATAAAGCTGGTTACAAGAAGGTCTTTCTAGCTTTCTGAAAGGCAGATTTTGTGACTCATGTTTCCTTAGAACTCTTGGTTTTAGTAGAGATAAAAACTAAAATCTGTAGTGACTTTTGTGTTCACCATGTTAGATGCATTCATAAAGAATTAAGTTTGCAGTGCTCTTTAGTATTTTTAATCTCTTGTTTATCATTGCTGTAATTTTTTTTTAGCTGTCCAAGGTGCAGTGCTTTAATGATTTTCTGCAGGCCCTGAAATCAAAGGTGGAAGATAAAGCCTTAGCTGATTTCTGGGAGATCATGATGCAAGGTAGCATGGCATTTTTCTGGTTTATTATCCCATATTTAAGAGAAAACTTCTTTTTAGCAATGGGACAATTTAACAGATGGTTCTGGGTTTAGTTTAAAACAAACAAACAAAAAGCCCAAAATAATCTTTCACTTTGCAACTTCCTTTTTCACACTAATGGTTTCATATTTCAGCAATGTTCATAATGCCTTGCCAAGTCTTGCTGAAATGGTAAATTAATTGTGGAAGAAGAGACACAAATTAAATGTTACAGACTAAGGAGAAGAAGATATGATTTCAGCTGAATTTCAAAATAAATGGAAAAAACTCACGCAGCACCAATATAAAAAGATTCTTCCAAATGAAGCTTCAAAAAGGGCATAGATAGTATTGAAATATGACACTGATCATTTTGTATTTAAGCAACCTGAAGGACAGAATATGTGGTAATGTGACACCTACCTATGATTAAACTGGGAGATACAAGACAGTGCCGTTTGAAAGGCATTCAGAGACTATGCAAGCGATAAATAAAGGAACACTTGCACAAATACAAAAAATGGTGGACTAAAATAATCTTTTACGTCATACTCTTTTTAATTGGAACCAGTGCTAAGAAAATCTGCTAACTGCTCAGCTGTATCTCTTAAAGGTGCATACTATAAAATGCAAATATATGCTTTTGTATAACACTTTTTAAAGTAATTAATTGTAGACACTCTGTAATGTCTACATCATCCAACTTTCTCATATTACGAGATGGGAATTTGTTTCTCAACCCAAACAGCACAAGACCACACTGGAAGAATTTTACATTCAGAAGTATTGTAGGGGACCTCTGAAGAAATCTGAAAAACAGAAACCAATAAACTTTGAAAGTAGGAAACCTGGATCTTCCAAATCCATGATAGAATAATTTTACAATTTGTTTGTAAAAAAACTGCAGTATATTATTGAGAAAACAAAATTACAAATATAGATATGATATTTTCATACAAAACAGATTATAGTCTCATAAGAAGATGATAAAATCATGGTACTTCGTGCATAATCTAGCTGCTTTCACTAGGCAGCTGAAATAGCTTTTCACTTGCTGCTACCAAGAGCAGAAGTTCTGTTTTCCCTTCTTGTTGCCAATGACTCATCCCCTTTTTTCTTCCAAATGTGACAAACATTGGGCATTGTCATGAGTGACAGCAATCCCCACAAGAGGATGGGAATGAGTAAATGAGTGAGTGGTTCAAGAGCAAGGCAGCTCTGTGACAAGTTCGCTTGTCTCATGAAACCCTGCCATGTAGTTCTATGGAGCCATTAAGGTGGCATTATACTTGCACTGTTGCTGAAACCTTTATGAATTGAATTTTTTTGCTCTCACACCTACAGCTTCTTTATTGAGGCACAGGCATTTGTGTAACCAAGTGATGAGTGAAACTGAAGAAAAACTATTGGGGTAAAAAGTAATTAAGATTTTTTTAATTTGTTGTTTCAGGGGTCACTGCACAGGGTAGTGGTGCTGGTACAACCAAGGAGTAAAGTGGGGGCAGGACCAGCACTTTGGTAGTTAGAGTGTAGGTAATCACAGCATAAGTGTTTGTATGTTAGGAGTTAATTTTTCTAAGGACCTAAGAGCATGCTGTGAATGACTAAAAGTGTAATTTCTGATAGATTTTCAGCATTTCATCTGTGATCTGTGATTTCAGTGTTTCATTAGTTTGATTGTCATAATATTAGCAGTTTCCTAAATGGACACTTCCACAATCTTATGAATATGCTCATTAATTTATTTTTGTATCATAGTTTATATGATAGTTGACTCATTTATGCAAGTCATATTTTCCTTTGAGCAATATTTATTTTTTTTTTGCTTCTGCTGACACATTTAGAAGTTGGAATTTTGAAGATGTTTTTCTTTTCTAACATTAAGTATGGTTTTGGGAAGCCTTCTAATGATATTTTTATCTCTTTTTTTTTTCTTTTTTAGACAGAATTTCTTTGATCACTAAAGATGAAGCAAAGGAAAGTTCAGTGACAAGTGAAGAGGCTGAAAAGGTATCTTTTTTTTTAATGAGCAAGTATTTGTATAGAGTTCTTGCTGTGGAATAGAAGATTCTTTCTTACATGGATATATCTTTAGGTGAATGAAACAGGATCTGTATGAAGCAAGAAGAGTGGTCTTCTGCCACACAGTTGAAAATGCCCCATTTCAGAGTTAAAATAATTCCCTGGCATGTCCCACAGCATTTTACTTTAATTGGGCTTTAGAAGGTAGCATGTAATGATATCATTATTTGATAATATCCTCTATGAAGAATAGGAACTCAGTGGAACAATAACAGACTATTTGTATATGCAGCATTGCTATTTGAGCTTCATAGAAAACCACGATCTCATTGTTACATGAGTTCAAAAATTGGGATGCTTTTTTGTCTTAAGGTGTTGTGAACTCTAGCAATATATAATTGTTGTGGCTACTTTTCACCACATGTGTTTTCCACTTTATGGAGCTCTTGTGAATCTATGGACATCATAGATTATGCTGATATTATTATTGGTGATCATGCAAGATCCTTCAAGAAACAAAAGGTTTGGAGCATTTGCAGGTGTTATTTCTACAGGAATATGACACTTCAGTAACTGCAGTGATGAATGAAAGATGTCACAGTTATAAAGGAATGAATTCTAACAGGCAGAATGGTGCCTTCTGTTTCAAAGAAAACAGAATTCAGAGTTGCTGTCAAAACCTGTATTTTTGTGGCAATGGTAATACGGGCATTTTTGTATCGGGCTGCTAGCCATGATTTTGAATAGTTTAGGAGAAAGAAGGTCCTTGTATTACAGACCCTGAAGGTAAACCTGTGGCTAAAATCACTAAGTACTTTGCAGAGAAGCAGCTTTTCTAAAAGATGCCACACTGATTTTGGCAGCTTCCAGGCTTTACATTAGCAATAAATGGTAGGGGTAGAAGTAGGTTCTCCATGAGTGAATTAATGAGTGGATAAAAGGTTGTCTTTTAGAAACTGCTTTTTTCATCTGTAACAATTTACCTCAAGGTGAAGGAGGCACAGAAATGCCATGAAAATGAGAAGCTAACAAACTAAGAGACTAGAAAGCTAAGCACTTGTGCAGAGTACAAATGACAGAATATGATGTTATTTGTAGACATGAAGGACCTACTGGCTTTTTCTCATCACACATAATTGTATAGAGCTTTTTTCCCCAGTGGTCATTTTGAAGAGTTTCAGTTATTGTGTATTCCAAATGCTATGAATTTACTTGGAAACTTCATGAGACAGTACTTTTCCTGAGAACTTCACTTTCTAGTCTGAAACTACCATTGATGCTCAAAATGTGTTAATGCTATGTGAAATAGCCACTATTCCGTAAGGAAATCTCTACTAACTATGAAGACCTTACAGTGACTGAAAAAATACTGTTCCCGCATAAGAATGCAGTACAAATTGAGTACCATGGACTAGATTTACAGCTGCCAGGCTAAGCTGAAGCAAAGCATTTGTAGACTGACTTCAAAATTGCTTTTCTGTTTAACATTATCCTACAGGCAGCCAGGTGTTGCAAAGGAGGAAATTCTTCTGTGATTGATTGAATGTCCTATAGCAGCCATAGCTTCCCTTTAAAACAGTGGAGTAAGGGAGGATGCATGAAATCGGCTCTGCAACAGTGTTCTCTTAACACGGCAGTTAGCTTAACTTCCAGAATAAATGAGTTGCATCTCTGCTAACTAGGCAGTTGGCAATGCCACTTACTTGATAGATAACCACCTTACCATGTACTTTCCAGATCCAAAACCAGAACCCTGGTTTGCCATTGTCTGTTGAGGGGTCATATGACTTTTCACTTCAGAAGCTGGAAGACTACTTATTCTTGGAGTAAGCCAGCATTTTTCCTCAGTCTGTAGTAGAATGCAAAAACAGTTTGATTGTTTTCTATACTGAAGGTGATACCATTCACTAAAGGGTATATTAGATCTTTTAAGATATCATACAGTAGGGCAAGATGCAAGTTTTCTTCACCTCTATGCTAGGTCACATTCAAGTATGTAGATCAAGGGGCTGGCTGTCAGTGTGGTCCAATGTCATACAAAAAACTTTTCTACAGATCCCTGGCTGATAGCAGTTTCAGGACTATTTTGAATAGAAGATTTCAGATTGATAGGATTGCTGTTTGGAATAGAAAAGAAGACTTACAGGGCTGCTTATTAGATAGGTAACACATTAAAATTTTCTTCTTTGTTTTGGTTGAGCTGGGTTATCCATGCGTATTTTCCTATCACTGAGAAAAAATTATGTTAGGTAGAGGGCTTTCTTTTTTTTCTGTAATAGTGGAGATACTCTTTTTAGAGCACAAGGATGATAGGTTAAAAGAACAGAAATGCCAAGTGCTTTTTCTGGTGCTTTTGGGAAGGTAATGAATTTCATTACAGCTATTATGTGTACTTTGCTTTTGCATAAATGTGAAGCAGGCTTTGGAAAAAATCAACTTTGGATCTTTAGCATTTGATGGAAACTTCAGGTTTCAATTTATTGCAAATCTTCATCATGCATTTCCTCAAATTTTACCTTTCTTTACCTAACTTACTGTGGGAAAGCTAATTTTGAAGACTTAAAAAAATGTGCTACTTTCAGAAATACCATTTGACTCTCAATTAAATGTGTAAAATGAAATCTGATCTGGCCTAAAAAGCCTTTCAGAGCTGTGTTATTAGCTTTTAGTTTCATAGTATGTGCTTTATATTACTAATGGATTGAGAACTTTTCCAGCAAAAAAGATAAATATACAGACATACAGCATCTTGGAATTTTAATTTCCTCTGGCTCCGTCATCTTCTCATTTGTATTTCTTTTCTTCAGGTGCAAAATCTATATGATGTTTTAACATTCTGAGTTCAAATTATGAGAGTTGTCTGTTGTAGAAATAAGCTTTCTGCGTTTCTGCATTCCTCTTCGATGTTGCTGTTGAAGATGTAGGATTGGTCTTTTTATCTGCGGCAGAGTTGTTCTTGGCTCTGTGTACTTATTCTGGTGCATTTCAATAAGAAAAAGAAAATACATGATTTCATAGTAAAGAGATCATAACTAAAATTTGTAAACAACTGGATACTTTTAAAGTAAGAATCAAGTATTTGTATTTTTTTTTCTACCATTCCAGATATTTTTCCCACACACTATTTTAGGCTAAGAGAAAAATAATTCAGAGGTTGTTGTACTCCAGATATTGTCTGTATGTTTGATTTCAGTTGTTACACTATCTGAGCAACTTACCTTTATCTTATGTTCATGAATGTCATGCTGTAAGTGAAGGGCATATGGTGAGTTGTATCAGCGGCTATATCAGTAGAATTTTACATACTGAATTTTCTAATTTTAACGACTAACATTCATAGAATCACAATAGTTAGGGTTGTAAAGATCATCTTGTTCCAACCCCCTACCATAGGCAGGAATGCCTCACCTTAGACCATGTCACCCAAGGCTCTGTCCAGCCTGGCCTTGAATCTGCCAGGGATGGAGCATTTACTGCTTCTCCCTGTTCCAGGAAGATGCAGTTTGCTCTCCTTTAGTATTTTGTAGCTGCACATAATATTAAATGATATTCCTTTTAAAATTACGTTCTCTAAGAACATAAGCATGGCCATACTGTAATGAACAAAATTTCCATCTAGCCCAGAATCCCATGTTTGACAATGGATAATAACAGATGGGTAAGGAGAAGTGTACAGTCCCAGGCTCCAGACACTGATGTCCCCAGTACTTCCCATGCTTGAGGTTGTTTCTGTGGACTTAGGACAGAGGGTTTCTTTTCTATGAACTTTGCCCATCTTTCCATGAGACTAGGTACTAATATTTGCAGCATCCTTATTGCAGGATATTCTACGGCTTAACCATAACTTGTCTGAAGAACCATATCTTTATGTCTGTTTTCCAATACACTTCACCATAAACTCCTTTAAAAGCAAGTCTTAAAAAATTTCTTGTAGTTCAAAATTACTTTGGAGAGTGGAAACCAGAACAAATTTCTTTCATAATTCTTAGTTACGGGTGGATTTTGTTTTGAAATATAAAGGGGGCATTCTGTTAATTTAACATTAATGGCCTGAGTTTTGCCAATATCATATAAATATATTTTTATTTTCAGTTCTTGGCTCGAAAAGAAGAGAAAAATGAAAATCTGCCTCCCACAGATGAAGGTGGTGATGTTGATGATTTGGTGGGTACCGTAAAGACATTAGGTGTCTTTAGAATTAAACTGTAACTGAAAGATGCAGTGAGAGTGAGCGTTTCTTAAAGCAGTAGATGTGCATGGCTTATTAAAAACACCTAAGGAATTGAGTCAGAAAAGAGCCACATGGAATTACTTATTTGCTATTGTAAAACATAGCCAGGTGTATAATTTCGTGATGGCAAATACTATGTTATATAGTAACCCAGGTGTTTATATAGGTTAAATGTGTCCTGTGGTGTGTTTCAAAAGAGGTAGTAAGGCTGCTCATTTGATAGCAAATTGTTATAATTTACTATAATAGCATTTCACAAAGCTTGTAGATCTAGAACCACTATTTATGTGGGTTGAAAATTGAAAGTAATTTTTAAAAAGATGTTTTAATCTTCTCAGCTTTCTCTCTATAGGCTTCCTGAAATTTAAGGATTTCAAGAGGGTTTTTTAATAAATATTTAAGCTGTTTTTTACAGGCTGAGTCATTACAAATCTGTCTCCACGGCTTAAGCTGATGGTGTAGACAGTTTTAAAGGAGCTTCAATAGCAAACAGATTTCTACTTTTGAACTAATTCTTTTAAATCTTTAAATTGCACATATGATTATGTGAAGATGAGGGGGTTTAGGTTTGTTTTTGTACTTTATGGAAGCCTAGTATTAAGTTCTGTGCAGTCCATTTATGTTATACAAGGATTTCCAAATTTGCTTTGTTTTCTAAGTGCTGAACACATAAGAAATAACTTTAATTCAATGCTATTTCTTCCAAATCTGTTTCTTCTATTTGCAGCTGGACATGATGTAAGTGGGTGATATATGGTGCATATACAAGGAAAGTTTTGGAAGAGATCTCCCTGTGAGATGGGACACTAAACACACTAATGAGAAGACAGTTTATCCATCTTTATTTTCTCAAAGGAGAGCAGAAGTTCCAGAGAAATTTCCAGTTGGTAAAGCTGTCATCTGAATTTTCAAATCTAGAACAGAAGATAGAAAAACAGAAGATTGAAATAATCTGATGTATCTGTGAAGTAATGATATCTTTAATGCTTTAATCCTTTTTTTTTCCCTTTTTTTTTTTATTTATTTTCTGTTCATTAGTTTAGTTAAACACTGAGTTTAGCTTATCTTTTGTATTGCTTTTAGCTAAACACTGCTAAATTTAATGGCAATCTGCACTGGTGACTGAAATTCTTGTTACGTTGCCTGGGAAGGAGGATAAAAATATCAGTGATGTTACCAGGTAATGCTGAATCTGTAGCGGAGGTAACTCCATAGCATTATTGTTACAGAAGTGAAGTCTTTATTTTCATGCTTTTTTCCTATTAAAGAAACAGTGCAAAAATATGCACAAAGGCTTATGGGAAAAATTTTTAGGCCTGGGGATCACAAGGTAATAGTTTGAAATATGCAACAGAATTCAAAACACAGTAATTACAGTCATCTCTTTATACAGTTCCTCCATCCTGTCAGCTCAGCTAAACAGTCTCTGTCCCTTTATGTATACATTGTCCTGTTGCATATACTGGGATTTGTTTTTTATTGATGTACACTGACACCTGTGATAGATAACTACTAATAGTTATACTGGTAACCAAAATGGAGTGCTGTCTACACAGAGCAATCTAAAGTAGCCAAATACTCAAATTTGAATACAGATCTGGAGATACACTAATGACACCTTTTCAGATGCTTATTTGTTACAATCAGATTCATTCATTTAAAATGTTCATTCATTATTGCAAATGTATAAATATACTGTGCAAAGTTATATTAAGATCATAAAACAGGGAAAAAAAGAGCTAAAAAATATTCTGGAATATCTGCACTTTATACTGAACTCCTGTATGGGGAAAGAGCAATTGTTTTTAGGCCCTACCTCCCTAGACTGTGACCTGCCCTGTCTTCCATCATAGAATCGCAGAATGGTTTTGGTTAGAAAGGGCCATAAAATCATCTAGTTGCAACCACCTCACAGTAGGTCATGTCTTGATTGGGTTCATGCTGGCTTTGAAAGGGTTTCTCAAATACATGTATCAGGGAGTAAGTGATCTTCCCAGGTCTTTAGAGGATTTGTGCCACTGGAAGATATTTTTTCTTAACTGTAAATAAGAGATATTTGGCCAGTCCATTGTTTTGAATGTCTTTCAAGGCCAATTTATAGAGTACAACACTGGCTGAGGTTTTTTACTTTTTTTTTTTAATTAATAAAACATTTTAAAAAATTGCTGTTGTCTTCTTCAGACCATGTTTGATAAAATCAGATTATTAGCTATGTATGCAGTACCCAAGAGAATCTATCAAAAGCCCCTTTTCTGGGCATACAATGCAAATACTGAATAGTGTCTGAATATACTGAAATACTGAATCCCTCTATAGAAGCTGAGTGTGATTATTTGTTCTGTTCTTTTCAAACTCTAAATGGTACAACACCCCAGTAAAATAATTTTTACCATTTTGGCAGAGGTCATGAAAAGTCTTGGTCAAGACCTGACAGGATATAGAAGTACTTCACAAATCAAAATGAGAATTAGGGCTTTCTGTCTCTTTTGAAACAGTTGACCATATTTTTAGGGAGTTTTGCTTCTGTCAAGCAATAAGGATTTAGTTCATGGAGTATAATTTCATAGATCTTGTTACCTGTACAGCACATTTAGGCTCAGTATGGTAACTGAGTTGCTAGTACTAAAGAAGAGAATGGGAATTTATGACTCAAAGTAAGTGAAAGCGAATTCTTAGAAGGCATCTTTCATTCTGCCCAGCCTTCTGCATATCAGTCATCAAAATCCTGTGATACATCTTATTGAGTGTCTATCAGATAGCAGCCTGATTTTACCCTTTTTTTTTTGGCAAGGGGTCTGCTTTCAGGTTCTTACTGAGTAGCTGGAAGAGATCTTTCACATAGTCTACATTCACATTTTCAGTTATGAGGTCTGACCTGGTTACTTGCTAATTACATTGAGGTTGCTTGTTCTGAATTGCAATACTGGCCAGTCTTCAGAAGCAGGAGAGCAGCTAGTTGTCCATTTCAAAATCTGTTTTCTTGTAAGCAACAGAACATCCCTTGTCCTGTACTTCATAACAAGAGAAATTATCAAAGTGTCTAAAAAACAAAGAAAAGATAAGGGCTGTGATTTTGTTATATCTTGCTGATTTATTTTTTTTTTTCCCCTGGAAGGAATGCCTCTCTGGAAAGCAATTTGGGTGCTAATAATATGAGACAGTAACCATGGTTAGCCATGTTTGCTGAGAGATCAAAGCTTGTGATTGTTGTCTCTGTCTTTCTGTTAATCTACTGCTCTGATAGCTCTTTAACTCAATGAGCAGTAGCAGTCACCTTTGATGGAGAGGCAGTGATTTCAGTGCTATATTTTAAAAGATGTTTATGGAAGTTGATGCTGGGAAGAGGTGAAAGGGATAAGAATAGAGTTCAGCCTGTTGCCCCTCTTTGGCTGGCTTGGCAGCTGAGAACTAACCAGCCAGCAGGCTAATTATCATGACACATCATCAGTATCATGGTTTGCTTAGTCTGCGGGTTGTCTTCTTTTCCTCAATTGAAAGAGAAATGCAGACTAGAAAAAAGGTACTTTGCAGCATGGACTTTGGGGAAAAGAATCCAGAGGTATCATACCAGAAAGCGTAATTAATATGGGAGGGAGCTGGGTCTGCAGCATGAAACTGTGACTACGCCACAGAAAGGGCAAAATACTGGCTTTGGGAGCCATAGAGGAAGAATGAGGCTCTTCCAGTAACAATGTACCAGGAATCTGTAAGTAACCAGGCTGTATCTGTTCTATTAATGAACTTGGTTGCGCTTTCACTGAATAGTGAGTCTGCTGACTCTGTAACACAGTTCTCAAGTCTTGTCTCATTCATTTTTCAGAAACCAAATTTGTGCTCTTGAACAGTTGTGAAAATGTCAAAGAAGTAGTGGAAGATAACTTCCAAAATGTTACATAATTAAGATGTGTGATTCATGTGGTACTATATTGGTTTCAAATTAATTGTTAGGTCAATAGTGTGAAGTCAACATGTTTGGAGAGCTCTGGAAGCAACACTGTACCTCTGTCCTTACAATATGGCATGCAAGTATGACAGATACCATCAAAACACTTCTCTGTGAAGAGATTATTGTGCTGCACTGTAGGCTCTCAGTTGCCAGGGTAGATTTTCTGCTTGCCAACTTTCCTGATATTTTGGTTTTGGCAGGATTGTCTGTTTGGTATTGGGGCAGGGTCTTTAGAATTAGAAAATGAGGAAGAAAATTCACCATCATCTGTGGAAGACTGGAAAAGTTATTTAGGCTGTGAATTCTGCAGACAGGGCCCATCTTTATACTCTGTGTTTGCCGTGTTGCTTACCATAGCAGATCCTGCTCTTAGGATGAAGTTGCTGGCCTCTACCATAAGTCAGATAATATAAGGGAAAGCAGAAGTTCCCTCATGATCTCAGGTAGGTTGTCGGTAAACTGGGAAGAAGAGTTTGGGCTTGCATTTTGTTAAACTGGCAAATGTACTGGTAGATATTCGTGTTGTGCTTGAAAGTTAAGGGGTGAGTCTGGTTTCATTTGACCATGCCACCCATGAGTGAAATAAGCAGTTAACTTAAGCTGTTGGTTTGTGACAGAGAATAACTCATTTCCACCAAACTTTAAGCTTTGTTTCCTTTTAAATTTTGTTGTAATTCTTCATCTCTTGGTACTAGTACGGCATTAGGTGCATAATGGAGAATTATGTGCATGGCAGCATCTAACAAGTATCAGATGTAGAAAATTTTTCTCCTCCCTCTTTCAAGATGCAGATTACAAAGGTTATTTAAAAAAAACCATAAAAAAATAAGAATCAGATGCTCCCAGCACTAGCTGGGAACTGGAGGCCCACCCAGGCTTGTGTTTCTGAATTCTTTGGAGAACTACTGCATAGAAAAGAACAGCTTTCCTTATTAGACCCACCACTGGAAAGGTGCTAGTAAGTGAAGATAGCATTGACATCTTCAAGAGTTTTATTTGTCTTTCTAAGTGGTGGAATTTATGAATATAGCATTTCTGTGCACTGTTTTGAAGGCAGCTTTGGGGGAAGCTCTGCACCAGTTTGAGCTGTTCTCGTAATTGTTGAACCTGAAAATCTTAGAGAAAAGATTACCACATGCTAAGGAAAATAAATGAAACCAGAATTGATGAAGTTTTCTTTTGTAATACTATCATAATCTGATATAAAGAACTAAAATAGATCTACTAAAAAGTCAAGGCTGTAATTTTTAGCCATTCTTGCCTTTCCCAAAGGATGAAAAACCACACTGAACTGTTCATAAAAATTTGGCATAGAGGCAGAGATACCATATTGTGCAAGAAAATGACTTGGAAAACTTTGAACACAACTAGAAGTTTGACCATATTTTTCCATGTAGCAAATATTTATAACTGGAAAGATTAGTGTGCCCCCCAGCTTCCCCACCACCACCTTTCCCCCGAATTTACTGTTTCAGAATGGTACCAGTATTTATGAAAATGAGATAACTAAACAAAAGGACAGGCAACCTGTCCTTTGCTCTAGTTTTTACAGATCAGACATAATTTTAGTTCATCTGTGAGCTAAGAGGGGCTTAAAATAGGCCCGTCACTCATCTGACTTTCTCTCTGCACATACTCTAATTCAGTGATCTAAGTTGGACAGAAATTAATCTGCTTCCTCTTCCAAATAATTTTGTGAGGTCAGAGTGGTTTAGACACAGTGAAATGAATCCTGTTCTTCTGATGCCTCACCTCTCAGGCACTGACCATCAAAAGCACCTCTTTTATCAGCAGCCTAACGTACTCACAGTACTTGCTGCTACCAAATAATGAAATTTCACAGAACTAAAAAACACTTAAAATTGGTCATATATGTGTGTACTTAGGACTCCTCTGTATGCACCAAGTCAGCTGTATAGACTCCTATAAGAGTATGAGGAGTCTACAGTGGAGTTGGTAGGTTGACTGTAGAAATGTATTTAATGTTGCTTTCAATGTATCAAACCAAAGGATTATTTTTCTTCCCTATTTTTCTTCTTATTTTGATGCACAATAATAAGCAGTAATAACTGTCATTTTATTTTCTTCTATAAGGGAGTGAATCTTGTGGCTGTCCAGATACTAACAGAAAACAAAAATACCTCCAGTGTAGAGTATAACCAGAAACGTTTTCTATCTGCTGTCTGAGACAATGCATGAAGGGAGCACAAGCTCCTGAGGAGACCAACTGTGATGCAAATATTTTTGCCTGAAGCATGTGGATCAGACATAATGCTAGGTAAAACAGTTCTAGTACCCAATTATTGGAGTTTTATATGGCTTGGATGTAGGAGAATTCCTTCTCCAGCCTGCTAATGCAAATAGTCAAATGACAAATATTTGTACGAAGAAGTGGTATATAGCCCCCTATACCATGCTGGCTTTTGCACAAGAGCTATAGCAGCTATATTGGAATACTTAGTTTGCCGATGACACCAATCTGTGTGGTTTGGTGGATACGCTGGAGGGAAGGAATGCCATCCAGAGGGACCTTGACACGCTTGTGAGGTGGGCTGATGCCAACCTCATGAAATTTAGCCATGCCAAGTGCAAGGTCCTACACCTGGATCAGAGCAATCCCAGACACAGTTACAAGTTGGGCAGAGAAGAGATTCAGAGCAGCCCTGCAGAGAAGGACTTGGGGGTGGTGGTCGATGAGAAAATGAACATGAGCCGGCTTCAGTGTGCGCTTGCAGCCCAGAAAGCCAACCGTATCCTGGGCTGCATCAAAAGCAGTGTGACCAGCAGGTCAAGGGAGGTGATCCTGCCCCTCTACTCTGCTCTCGTGAGATCTCACTTGGAGTATTGTGTGCAGTTCTGGTGTCCTCAACGTAAAAAGGACATGGAGCTCTTGGAACAAGTCCAGAGGAGGGCCACGAGGATGATCAGGGGACTGGAGCATCTCCCATATGAAGACAGGCTGAGAAAGTTGGGGCTGTTCAGCCTGGAGAAGAGAAGGCTGCATGAATACCTCATAGCAGCCTTCCAGTATCTGAAGGGGGCCTATGGGGATGCTGGGGAGGGACTGGTCATTAGGGACTGTAGTGACAGGACAAGGGGTAAGGGGTTCAATTTTAAACAGGGGAAGTTTAGACTGGATATAAGGAAGAAGTTCTTTCCTGTTAGGGTGGTGAGGCACTGGAATGGTTGCCCAAGGAGGTTGTGAGTGCTCCATCCCTGGCAGTGTTCAATGCCAGGTTGGACAAAGCCTTGGGTGACATGGTTTAGTGTGAGGTGTCCCTGGTTATGGCAGGGGGGTTGGAACTAGATGATCTTAAAGTCCTTTCCAACCCTAACTATTATTTGATTCTACCTACTGAAAATGTGGAGGAAAGGGAAGAATTTTATTCTTTGGTCCCAGGCAGGCCAGCATGGAAAGGCCTGATCTGCATAGGTAAGAGCCAACAGCTTGTTCCTGTGATCCCGTAACACTGTGCATGGATCCCATGTGAATTCCATCTTTTAGCCCTCAGCCTTCCTGAACATTCAGGGAGTGTCACTTCTCTGCCTACAAATGATAAAAGCAAAGGTGAAATGAGAAATATTGCAACCTTTGTCTAGTGACTTGTGATGTAGGTTCTTCACCCTTAGTCCTTGTGAATTTTCAGCAGTTACCAACATTGTCTCCATGTTCCAGTTTTGTCCCAAGGTTTAGAAGGCTGTATGCTCTCCAGGATGAGCATAGCATAATCAGTAACTGATTCATCTTTCACAAAACTGCGCTGGGTGGTGTACAGATTTGTATATAATCTGAATCCCACCTTTGGCTAACATGCTAATCATCTAGAAGCTAATTTTGCTGATTCTTCATTTTCTTATGAGGGAACTTACCAAACAGAACATCCGCCAGCAGTTAGGTCCTTTTTCTCCCAGAGGGAAAGGAGTAAAGAGACAAAGGGTTTTGGGAAGCAAAGCATTTTTGGTGATACAGAAATTGCATACGTTTAATGAACTTGCTTCTGTATTATGTTCTACCACTTGAAACACCAGAACTATCAGTGTGCTCTGTAGCTAACTACAGTTGCTTGTCTGGTATGAGTTATGCTTTGCAGACAGTAACATTACCTTTAGGGGATGCACATACTGCAGAAATGTCTTGAAGGGACAGAGATAGGGAAGGTTTGTGTTTTCAGTATTTGCTAGCAAAAAAGCATGAGGACCCCTGCAATTCCAAGTACTGTTATATGTCACTAAGTTGGCTGAGATTGTTGCATGTTGTTTCTAAGGGGTCTGTGGCTCTGTCAAAAGTGATGGTTCAAACCTTTGTGAGATCTGGTGGTCAGGATTCTTGGGAGATAAAGAAGGTACTCTAGATGGCATATGTTCTCTCAACCTCTAGGTTAAAGAATCAGAGAAGCAGGCTGTGTCCCCTGCAGCTTCATTAAAAATTTTCATTGTCTTACTTCTTTCATGAGAAAGTGAGAGAGCTAGTCTTCTGGTTCACTAGTGGAGGACAGCACAGTACAGTATTATTCCTAGTTCTGTTGAAGACTCATTTGGGGCTGCTTACTCAATCTCTGCCTCTTGATTATCCTCCCTTTGCAATTGGGGAAAGGTGTTTACTTATGGGATCTCAAAGAGCAGGTGGTTGAAAGACTTTTGAGGGACTCTGGTTGGATGAGACTTCATATACAGAGAGTGTGTAACTGCAAAAAATTTTATGGCAAAAAAATTGGGAGTGGGGGGAGTAAATGAAGGCAAAAAGCAACTTACTGTGATGCTCCCTGGGATGTGAGGAGAGCATGATCATTAGTCTTGAGGAGAAGTGGAGCAGCGGGAATTCCATTATGTGTCTCATAGGCAGCAGGAATATGTGAAAGGCAGACATTAAACAGACAAAGACTGAGGTATTCTGGAGAAATGGACAATCAGTTATTCTATTTAATGACTTTGAAAACAATGGGAGGAAACAGATGAGGTTTCAAAGCTTATTATTGGAAAGAACAGCCTTTCTGTATCTTTTTCACAATCCAGAAAAAAAAAGAACTGTTTTACATAATGAACATTTATTTACTGTTCTCCCAGACACACACACACACTGACCTATTTAAAAATGCAAATGGTCACAAAGTTCCCTTCAGTTAGCACTGACAAAATCAATGTAGAAGGAATAGGGTTAGTCCAGCAAGACAATATGTAATTAGGTTGTAACTTGTCCAGGAGTGATTTCTCTGCAGCCCTCAGGAGATGGGAGCAATAGAGGCTTTAGCATATGAATGACTCACAGCTCAAGGTTTACACATAAGATTGTATATAATCCCTATTAACCCAAAGCTGGTGATGACTCAGATGTAAGAGCTACAATGAGACAGAGTATATTTAAACATGAAAAGAGAAAAATATGCAGAAATGATCTTTTCCTACAACAGGTCACTGTAACTTTAAACAGAAAAAGAGTGATACATAACCATGGGGACCACTGGAAATCAAGGGACAGAATCTTTGCATCTATGTTACAGAGCGAGTGTGTCCTAGAGGGCAGGACCAGCTTCACCTGAACAGCTGTCAAGGGAACATGACTCTGCAAAATCTAGTTCTTTGTGGAAGAGTTGCGGGCAATTTCAGAGATTTACTGAGGGATAAAGAGAACTGAAAGGCAAATCATAACTACATGGAGATTGTTAGGTACTCAAATTGTTGTCTTTAGGTTTACCTGCTGAATGTTTTTGTGCAGGAATTCGCATGTGTTGGGATTTTGCCAGTATCTGGTCTTGAAAATTTCTCTAGGCCAGGCTACAAATGGTTTGAGACTCGTACAAAAGCCTAAGGATGAGTGAAACTGAAGAAAATAAGCTGTGATTCTTTTGGTAGCTTCAGAATGACCACAATTGTTGAGGTGCAATTGTGTGAAATTCTGTCTTTAAATCATACAATAATTTGGGTTGGAAGGGACCTTTGGAGGTCATCTTGTAAAACCCGCTGAAGTCTTTCTTTAAAGAAACAATCAACCCACTTGCCAAATTCTAGGAGAGCAAATGCACCTGAAGGTAACTTACCCATGTCTGTATTCTTCATTGTGCAAAGATTTCCGGAAGTCTCTGAAGATTTCCTGTGTGCTCTCAGATTTGGTATGAAACCAGCAGATGGGGCAGAAGTTGATGTCTTCATTGCACCAAAATTATCTTGGGCAGCATAAGTTTTCCTCCAGGTAGCAATGACTACACTCCTATAGGGATGCTGGGGAGGGACTCTTCAATAAGGATTGTAGTGACAGGACAAGGGGTAATGGGTTCAGACTTAAACAGGAGAGGTTTAGATTGGATATAAGGAAGAATTTCTTTCCTGTTAGGGTGGTGAGGCATTGGAATGGGTTGCCCAAGGAGGTTGTGAGTGCTCCATCCCTGGCAGTGTTCAAGGCCAGGTTAGACGAAGCCTTGTGTGTTATGGTTTAGTGTGAGGTGTCCCTGGTTATGGCAGGGGGGTTGGAACTAGATGATCTTAAGGTTCTTTCCAACCCTAACTATTCTATGATTCTATGATAGTGAGCTAAAATCATCAGGTATGCATAGGATTGGCAGCCCAATTGCTCAGGTTCACAGGGAAGCTTGCTTGACTACTGTGAATGCTGTTCTTTTACACTCACTTGGGGATTTGTTGGGTACCCAACAAGCCAGCTGTGTCTGTGAAGCATGAATTGATCCCTGCCTGAATTAAAGGCATCAAGGGAACTGAGACAGGAGAAGATAAATATAATTCAAAACACATATACACAGTTTGGAATCTGATATTAGCTGGGAAATAGTGCTTCAAGACAATCAGGAGGGAAAAATGAGTAGGTGAGGGCAAAATATTTACTATGAGAAGAGAACAAATCCTATCAACAAGCACATTGCCTTAGGATTCACTTAAATGAACGCACAGAGGTCCTGTGGAGCACAGTACTATAGAAAAAAATAAGTTCTTAGTCTTTACATGGCTTTCAAAATTTAGCTGTATGTCATCAACTCAAAATCCTGCTTGGTGACAGAGAGTATGTGTAGCTGCTCTGCATGGAGCTTGTCAATATTTGTGATGTATAAACTAGTCTTTATTAATGCACATTTGCTGTTTGTAGATAACACCCATATGTCCTAGAGGGGCTGTCCCATAATGGAATGCTTTTAACAATGATTACCCAGGCTTGCATTGCTGACTAAGGACATTTTACAAACAAAAGAAGTCATAACACAGAGCTACACAATTTCTCTAATACATCAGACTTCTTATAAGCAGTTGTGCTTTCTGAAGCAAACAGCTCAATTCTCTTACGTTTGTTCAGTGGGCTAATTGAAGGCAAGTTTGTCACTTCCATCAGCATTGCTGTATAAGCCTTAAAAGCTGCATCTGGTCTGTCTAGATCAGAAGTGCAGGTCGGAGGATCCAGGGTGAGGTATCAGGGCTGAGGAGTCCTGCAGCTTTGTGTCACAGTGCTGGTGGCCTGCTACCACTAGCATGGTTGTCCTTCCTGCCTGCCTGTACAGCCATCCTTGGGAAGCTGTGCCTACAGCAAAACAAGACTAACATACAGAAGTAAGTTTACCAGAATGATGATGCCTTCACACTCTGTGCAGTTGGGTTGTTTTTCCTCA
The DNA here is from genome assembly GCA_002631895.1 of Agapornis roseicollis. Classification (NCBI taxonomy): domain Eukaryota; kingdom Metazoa; phylum Chordata; class Aves; order Psittaciformes; family Psittacidae; genus Agapornis; species Agapornis roseicollis. The sequence continues at coordinate 6,272 of NDXB01015782.1, read as the reverse complement.
GTTCAATAGGGTGGGACCTTTCTGCCAAACCTAAGTCAGGTTCTCAGTTTCTTCTCTGTTTCCTTTTGGAAAGGTTGCCCCTATCCCTATGGTGGTGACGTCTGTACACATGTGAATGCACATGCACACACGGCAGATATTCACATACAAGCCTACAGCTTCATAGCAGCATGGAACAGAAACACATGTCCCCAGAATTGATTTACACCCTTCCCCTGCATGCTGTTGTAATTTGGGGTAAGAAGCAATGAGTTCTTTATAAGGTGCCATAGGCTGAGTGTATGATTTATGGGTTTTTACTGATGCCCTGAGATCTTTAACAGGCTGATTTGCTGACCAGCTGGGTGTTAACATCCTACAAGGAAATGCATGTTTTACATTTACATCCTGTTAGGCCTTGGAGATAGTGTCTTATGTCAAGCTCAGCAGACTTCTGGGCATAAAATGTGCTCATGTACTTTGCCTCTTGTGCATGGAACGATACAACAAAGTGACCCCCTTCAAGGAGGTGATATTTTTCTGTGAGATTTTAAAGGAAAGGCAATGTGTTGAGTGACAGCAGCTTTGCTACTTGGTGTTTGAACGGCTCCAGACTTTAATGTGAACTTTGATGTGAAAAGATAGGGAAATGCCATCACTCCAAATCAGCAGAGGTGGGTTGGGAATGAGCTGGCCTGGCTCTGTGCACCAAGTCTCTAATGTCTGCTTTTTCCTTTCTTACCATTGCCATGGGTTGTCTGCACGTTCTTTGCGCACACTCCAGTGTCCCAAGGCTGCATTGCTTTCCTTGCAGAATTAACAAAGACTGTTCTTCACCGCAGGCCTGAGGGTAGGTGTCCTTAGATGGTGTCTGCAAAACTGGGTTAGATCTGAAAAAGATCTAGTGGACACAGGCTGGTTGTGCTGTTCCATTACTCAGTTATTGTCTGTCCTAGTCAAGGAGCTAATGCATTTTCTAACAATGTTGGAGTCTCAAATTCGAACTTTTATCTACTTCCTCTGGGCTGTTAATTATGAATCTTAGTCTTTACTGCTGAAGGTGTGCTCTTTTGCAGAAGTGTGATATTCACCATGTAACCAGCTGGAAGCTACACCAGGCTACTTAAGTACCAACCTAAAGCTGCATTTGCTGGGACATTCTCTGCCTCCTTTGCAGACAACATTCCCTCTAGGGCACTAGCCACTTAGAAAAGAGCCCCTTTGCTCTGAGTACAGTGTCTGTCTGACCACACTATAAATAAGCAAATCCTGCTTTTTGCATTTCAGGGGGATATGAAAGGTGGAGGAGGGGAAAAAAAAAAAAAAAGGACATCAATTTACAGTACAGGACAGCTAGACTCTATTCTGGGTTCCTCCACAGATACTTTGCACCCTGCATTGAATGTACTCTTCATTTCCTTCATGTACCCAATTGCAGAGCGTCCATCTGTCTATGTAGTGGATAGGTCCTGTTGGGCAGAGATGGGTGTCTTTCCTGGATTCATCTGGAGTGGTGAAGACTACTGCTGTTGCTGCTTTGTTATGGGACTGCTGCTTTGCTGGAGGCTTGTCCTTCCCACCAGCAGCTCTGTGATAGAAAGGGAGTGGGAGCTGCAGCCTGGCTCACTGCTTTGCAAAGCCAGCCAGGCTAGTCAGTCACCTCTGCTGGCTTTGAAGGATGCTTGCATTCCTGTCTCACCAATTTGAGCATAAGGCAGGAACAAGTGTCTTAAGTGCTTAAATAGTGCCAAGATACTGGCTGATCTGGGGCCTTAAATAGAAGGCTAACTGGGGTTTGGAGTGTGATGCCTGCATCTGAATCATAGTGGAAGTGCTGCTTTTATGTGGTGACAGCTCTTCTTCCAGCTGCAGTTTGGCGCTGAACTCTGCTTCCTGGGCTAAAACGAGTCATCCAGCTTTGCACTTTTCACCATAAGGTTTGTATGACAAAGAAGTGATATTTACAGCTCAAATGAGATCAAGCATAGATGATCTTTTAATGAAGTGATCTTTGTGTCTGATTATATTAACATCATAGGGAAACAAATGTACTTGAGCTGTGAAGAGCACCTGAAGCTATAATCAGATGAATAAAGAGGTTCATATTGATCTGTAGGTCAGCATGAGGAAGGAAAGAGGATCACCCATGTCAGCTTTCAAGATTGAAAGCTGGTGTAGGCTGCAGAAAAGTCAACTTGGTATCTTCATCCTAAAGCAAAAGGACCTACTCCACAAAAGAGATACTGATCTGAGCCCATGTCATTAGGGCTTTTGGTGTCACTGTGTTGCCTGGGAGGAGTTGCATCTGAATTTGTCTAGTGCAACTAAGAGAGCACCTGCACTTGGTCAATCAAGCAGTGGGTGAGGTGGTGGTCTAACTTTATGTAGCACTCTCCTTGTGCACAGTTTGGTGTTACAAACAACAACCGGGGATCTGTAAGATTACAATTTCAGCACTGTCATCCTGTGCAACACTTACTCTAGCTGTGCCTATTAGAGGAAGGTAGATGCAGTCCTCAGGTAGTCCAGGCTGGCAAAGACAAGTCATATCCTTGTTACAGACCTTTATGGACAGGCTCTGCACACTTGAGCTAGGCAAGTCAAAGCCAGTGAGGAAGTGATGTTGGTTACATGGTCTTCCTGTGCCACTGGTGAAATCAAGCCAACATCAAATGCAGTGACAAAAGCCCCATGGGGCTTTTCAGGTCCCACTTGGATTGCTAAAGACAAGTAACCAGTTCATCTCTGGAACCCTTTCTCTGGGATCATGGTGTTTAGCAGTGGGCTTTGCTCTAACAGCAAATGCTTTTCAGTGCTGGTTTCTCAGTGGGAAGCAGCAGAAAGGGGCAACTGGAAAACCATGTGCACTCAGGGGTGCAAATGATGCAAAAATGCAGACATTACCTGCACTGCAGGGTGGGAGAAAGCATGGGAGGCTGAAGAGGAGTGTGACAAGACGTGCTACAAGGCAGATTCTGAATGATTCCAAAAATACTCTTCCTGTTCCTGGTAGCAGAATGTGTCTCTGCGGGTTCAAAATGTGCCTGTGTTGAGTCTAGCATTGTCCTGTCATCTCCTGTCAAAATGCAGACTTCATAACTCTCCAATGTCATCTTACTGAGTCTAATATAAGCCAAACTTTTCTGCCAACTCATCTTGTTGCTGCTATCTAAGCACTATAGTGGAGGTGACATAGCAAATTCTCATGAAATGCACTTTGAAAAAGTAAGCATGGCTTGTTTGTCTGCCTTGTTAAATATAGGCTGTAACTGTGAGAGACAGTTGACATAGGCAGAGAAATTTTGATTTTTAGCACATGCATTTGTCTGTAGTAACACCTTTAAGTTTTGATTCACTTTGCAGACAGTGCTTGAACTCTAGGCAATCTGTTTTTAATCAGCACCATATTTCTTTTGACAGTCTCACTGCGCTTTTGTGAACTGCTATTATCCTTTTTGCCCTGTTCTTGAGGTTTTTAATGTGTAGTTAAGTGAAAAGCAGCAACAGCAGCAGACATGGAGAGCCTGATTCCCTGTGCTGACGGTTTAGATCAAACTATTGAGGAAACTGGTGGATTTCCCCATGTCCTGAAGCCTTCAAATCAGTGCTCTGGATTGCTTTCTACAAAATTCATGATTAGCCATCATTTCCCTTAGCCAGAGGAGCTAAGGGGTGTGGGAGAAGTCAGAACAAATGAGCCAACTGTTGCTTCTGAGGTTAGAAATCCATGACTGCAGAAACTTTTGTTTGCACACTAGAGTATGAAAGAAGGAGGATGTGAGGTGTTAAATGGTTTCTTTTGCTTCAGATCTCTTGTGTAAGATAGAGCAACACTTTCACACCCTTCACTAGCATAGATTGGCTGAGACTGATGCAAACTCTTGAACTTGGGGGAAAGGGCAACTTTTTCCCCATGCTTTTTCAGTGGAGAAAGAAAAAGTGTTTTCTGTTCAAGGTAGGTTCACTGACCCTATTTAAAGCATCTTATGTAGATGCTGTGTTAGTAGAAGCCAATATGTGTGTGGCCCTTTTCTCTGAGGAAAGATGCAGCAGTTAAAAAGCAAGAAGTACAGAAAGCCCATACTGCTTTCTGCTCAGAACATTTCATGATGTGGCTGCTCCCTGATGACTGCTGTAGGCCAGTGTGTAGGGGTTTGCTGTCTCAGGCAGCTGCCTGTGATCCTCTCTCCAAAGGAACAAACATGCTCCCTTTCAGCTAGGCCTGTGCTCCCTTGATTGCTTTTTAAAATGTCTAAAGGAACATTTCCAGAACTGTCAAAGGCATCTAATTGTCTGTTTATGTTTAATTCTGTGGGAGCTTACGAGAGGGCTCCAGACAGAGGTACTTCAGTGCAAAAGGGGTTTTGTGCACACTTTGCTGTCTTCTGTAGCTTGGCTGTCAGAGAAGACAATGCAGGAATGTGTCATCAGAGTTGGTGTTGCGTTCTGCCTGGAGAATCAAAGCATATGACAGCAGATGGAAGATCGTATCTGTTGGTAGTTCACTGGTGGTATTTGTGATGGGGGCTTCTGGATTCTACTTGTAGTTTTGTTGTGAGTTCTTCCCCTAGGAGCAAGTGGTTCAGGTCACTTGGCTGAGCAGAGCTTTGAACAGGGCTTCAACTGCAGTTTTCACTGCTGCTCAGCATATCAGCTGTGCTGTGTATCAGCAATGACCTGATACACCCCTCACTTTGTTCAGTTTTTGTGCAAGAGGGATGTTGACTCTAGTCCTAGATTTTTCCTTCTTTTGTTGCTTCCTTGTTTGAGAGCAACTTACTGGTCAGTTCTTGAGCTCTTTGATAGAATGGAGTCATCTTTGACACTTGTTTGGACAGCCATCTTCCCGTTTGTGCTTCAGAAGGGATATTTGGCTCAAAGACCAGCTGTGAAAGAGCTGTGAAAATTACATCTTAATGCAATACATGTTAAGTACATGAGGTGGAGAGGTGTGAAGAAAGTGTAATAATTTTGTTGGAGAGAAAGATATTAAAAGATGTACCATATACATGGTGAAAGGAAAATCAGGTCATGTCAGGGTTGAGCCTGAATCACAAATATTAGTTCCAATTCCTTCAAAGCTAGATGGTGGTTTTGTCTCATGAGCTGAGTTCTTATCAGCTGAACTGGTCCAACCAAGACCAATATGCTAGAAGTGATATGTTGCATTTTGATTTTATTTTTGCTGGTTTCCATACCAGTACAGCTTCATTGACTTCAATAGAGAGATACTTGTTTTGTATATTCTTGTGGATAAAATCGGTCCATCTGCACACCCAGATGCATACATTAGTCTGTGACAAAAATAAGGCAACTACACTGCAGTAGCTGGTTAGCCAATTCAACTACACAGCATCAGAGAAGAGTTGCTTTTGTTTTCCCTCTTCCTCCTCTCACAGCTTCTAAAGGTACAAACATGAGACTCTCCTGACATCAAGAACTCAGAATGTAATTAACAAGTGTCTAATGTGCCAGTCTACTTACTGCTTCTCTTGACTGTCCATGACAATAATGCCATGTAAGTGGAGGAATGAGCTGATTTATAAAATAGGAGTCAGAAACTGTTATGGTTTGGGGTTGTTGGTTTTTTTTTTTACTATTAGACTTCTACTACACTCCTGTTTGTGGAGGAGCAGGACAAGTGTAGTAGAGAATCGCTAATTCAGTATGACACATGTTTTGCAGTGTGACAAGTACTTCTGTAGCACTCGGTCTGTACAGTGAATAAAAATGACATTTGGGCTTACCTTGAACTGATAGTGGCTAAGAGAGAAATAAAAAGCTAAAGTTACACCCTCAACCCCATCTTACCTTACATTGGCCAAATTCTGCAGGGAGCTTGGCACAGTGGTTCTTCTTACAGAATACTGTAAGGTTTTAAAATTGTTTAAAAAAGTTGTTTCTTCTAACCTGGTGTGGTTTTTTGTAGGCAGCTATTTGGAAGGTGCTTTTACATTAAAAGACAATATGTAAAATGGGTTCAAGCCTGAAACTGGGACAAAAAATCCCTGCCCTTGGAGCGTGGTTTCTTAGTTTCCTTCCTAAATGTGCAGTCTTTTGAGGCTGGGCAACAGGGAAAGGACTTTTGGACAGTGAGTGATACTTGGAAGAGATAGAAAACAAAAACATATGAGCACCCCCCACACTCCATCCTTGTCCCTCTGTTGCTTTTTCAGACTTGTCTTTAATTGAGTTGCAGGTGGAGTCAGAAAATCTGAGACAAATCTTAGGTTGGTGTTGTAGTTTGAACCCAGCCAGGCAGCACGTTCACCCACTCAACCCCTCCTTCCTGC
>NDXB01015781.1:52059-62929 GCA_002631895.1 Agapornis roseicollis | reverse complement strand
CCTTTTCCCCTTCCCTTCCCTTCCCTTCCCTTCCCTTCCCTTCCCTATTTTTTCTACAAGGTAAAGGGCAGTTTAAGCAGCTGCATTTAGGACTGACGTTTGGGCATTCAGAATTTTGGACTGTTAACCCTTTGTACTGGGATTTGCTTTCAGCATCTGAATCACAGAATCACAGAATCCTAAGGGTTGGAAGAGACCTCGAAAGATCACCTAGTCCAACCCCCCTGTGAGAGCAGGGTAACCTAGAGTACATCACACAGGAACTTGTTCAAGCGGGCCTTGAATATCTCCAAAGCAGGAGACTCCACAACCCCCCTGGGCAACCTGTTCCAGTGCTCTGTCACTCTCNGACCTCGAAAGATCACCTAGTCCAACCCCCCTGTGAGAGCAGGGTAACCTAGAGTACATCACACAGGAACTTGTTCAAGCGGGCCTTGAATATCTCCAAAGCAGGAGACTCCACAACCCCCCTGGGCAACCTGTTCCAGTGCTCTGTCACTCTCACAGTAAAGAAGTTTCTCCTGATGTTCACATGGAACCTCCTATGCTCCAGTTTACACCCATTGCCCCTTGTCCTAGCACTGGACATCACTGAAAAGAACCTAGCTCCAGCATCCTGACACTCACCCTTTACATATTTGTAAACGTTAATGAGGTGGATGGAACTTTATGAATATTACATCTAAATTATAAATTATTATAGAACATGTACTTAATTCCACCTTATTCATAAACATGAAAGTCCACTCAAATTGATAAGATTGCATAGTTAACATAGCTACTTCTTTATAAGTAAAGGCCTAGTATGGATCCTGTTTATCCAGAAACTCCCTAAAACACATTGGTTTGTTTTAAAGCATTCAAATGCTTGAAATGCAAGTCATGGCTTGATAACTATGCTTTGCTCAGGATGAAAAATATCACTTCTATAAAGATGCATATCACCATTAGGTATGGAATTTAAAAGCCCATAGAAATGTCTGCTTGGCAGAAGAAAATGGAGCATCCACTCTCTTCCTCTCAGGCTAGGTAACTTCATTAGTGTTCAACTCAGAGTGTTTAGATTGCCTCTTGCACTACTCGCACTTTTATTCTTTGAGAGGGCACAGTCTTCCTTTATAAGCTAAGGCTCAAATGTGGGATGCAGTGCTCCTGGCCAGCTAGAGCTCCACACAAGCATTTAGGGAAACAACTGTTGTATCTTTCTAACATATACTGAACTTTTACTGATTACTCTTCTAAGTCAGTATCCATAGTTCAGTAGCTTGGAAATATTCCAGAAAAGTATCTTGGTCCAATATTGGAAAATGGTATTGTCTGATGCCTAAAAAGTTCACAAGAGAGGGACAGCTTTGCCAAATCTCCTGGTTCACCCTGATGCAGCAGGTATCACCTATAGAAAATCATTGCTTCAAAACTGAGTTTTCCTTTCCTATGCAGAAGGTGAAGATGTGCTTGAAAAAGATGTAATAAAGCAGTATGCCAGAGCTGAAAACAAACCTCTCAATTTATACATAGCTGAATGTTTTCAGGTAATTTTCTTAGGTTATTGTTTCAAACAAATGGTTGAAGTAACATTTTTTTAAACCTGATTTGGGATAGAAAAAGTGCTCTTTATGTTAAAAACTTTTATAGCCAAATGCACATGCAGATCTGTCTCCCTTTTAGGGCAAATAAACCAGCTACAATGAACTCAAATGAACCTGACCAGACCTCATGCTGGAGAGCTATTCCTATGAATCTTGGAAAGTGAAATCCATCTGTCCTTCAAAAAGGAGCAAATGAAATTTTAAAAGTCTTTGCTCAAGTAGCCTGTGTATGAAAGAAGTAATCTAATTTTGCCATATTACTCAAGTGAGTTTTCCAGGTCTCATCTGGAAGGCACCTCTGGTTCAGCCTTGTGCTAAAGCAGGACCTCTGATTATTGGGTTACCCAGGGTCCTGTCAGGCCAAATCTTTATGTTTTTCCAGCAATTCTACTACTTCTCTGGAAAACCTACTCCAGTATTTAACTGTTTCACAGTAAAACATTTTTTTCTTATATCCAGCAGAATTTCTCTTGAAGCCACTTTGTGCGTCGTTGTGAAGGGCATGCATCCGTCTTCTCTGTAACTACATTTCAGTTACTGGAAGACTGTGACTACATCCCTCTGGACCCTTTCCTTCCCTAGGATGAGCAAACCCAATTTCTTCAAATTTTCTTCATGTCAAATTCTGCAGCCTTCTCATTGTCTTCAGGGCTTCTCCTTGGATTCTCTCCAGTTTTTCAGTGTTTCTCTGGAACTGGGGAGATCAAACCAGGACACAGTGTTCCAGTTGTAGACTAAGAAGCACCAAATACTATGAGATTATCACTTTCCTTGATCTGCTGGCTGTACTCTTCCTGATGCAGCCCTGGTATAGCTTGATACAAGGGCAGACTCCAGGCTTGTGTTTGATTTGCTCCCCATTAGAGCCTCAGCTCCTTTTCACCAGCGCTGAATGTCTCCAGGCTGTATCCTCAAACTTGAACAGTTTAGTCATTTCATAACATAATATACCCTAAAATGATAAAGCAAGTTCTGTTTATTGCAGTTTGGACTCTGTCACCACAAGAAAATGCTTTTTCCATTTTCGCTTCTTTCTGCACCAGATCTTTCCAGTATGGTCCTTCCACTGATCAGGGTTACTTTAGTATCACATAAAGTAAGAAAGGATCCAAGTGTCTGCTGGACAGAATAGGATTCATCCTGCTACAGGGCTCCTGTTTGAAATATGGTCTGCTGAGACTGGCATTAATCCCAGAAGCAGAAATCTGCTTGGATAAAAGAGCTTCCTGGTGTATGACCAACAAGTCTTAAATTTTTTGTCTTGTGACTGCTCACACTTGGATCAATCAGAGGGTAGTGGGCCCCTACTGGTACTCTTAAGACATGCCAAAAGGATTTCCCTCAGGTACCAAAAGGAGGAAATATGACACATCAGGGCAGATGCTGAAGCCTCAGGGAGAGAGAGAGAGGTGAGGAATTAAGCACATTGTCTGGGTCACACTGCTTAGTTCCTGGTGCAATATGTTGAAATAACCTGAGAGAGCCTCTGCAGTCTTCATTGAATCTGTTACACAGGAGCACCCTCTTCCTACTGGTATGTTTTACCTCTTAAAAAAGGTATGGATTTTTCCCTATGACTTTATTCATCTTGCCCATTCCATATTAATGCTGGAGACTTTGTCTGGTCTTTAAAAAAACCTAAATGATCTTACCAAGGGGACTTCTGTCAGCTCCTATAATTCAATAATCCATCGCTTGGTTACAATCAGTGTTACAAAAAAAATATTCCAAGAGTTTTGTCTACATTTCCCTAGATCAATACCATTGTTTTCTTGCTAGCTGTTCCTTAAATAATTTTAAACAAGTTTCTCGTTTCTTTGCACCTGCACATGCTCTTATTGAGTTATCCAATTGTGCCTTAGTCAGTTAGCAATACTGATTTAAGCATATTTATTTCTTTTAATTTTCCCTAGAAACAAATCCCTCAGGTCTTTTAATAATGTTTTGTTGCCCATTTCCGGATTTCTTGCAGTCTGTTGAAGCCTTTCTTGCAGAGACGTGCTTAGACTGGGGAGCAGTAGCCTACCTACAGTTTCTCTGTTAGCTCCTCTCTGCACTTTGTCTCCAGGTTTTCACCTCTCCAGCTGGGAAATTAGTGGTGGGGCCCTCGGCAGCCTTTGTAAAATGGCGCAGTAGCCTGAAGTCAGTGCCATCAGCTCTAATGATGGTGTTGGAGCTGAGCCCTCTGTTTGTTGTTTCGCTGAGGTTGGGGAACACAGATGCTGCCAATCCTCGGAAGCTGCTGCCCTCCTGAGCATGCACACGTTGCTGAGATGTGTTCCTGAAGGTTTGCATCTTTCCATAAGATGTAAATCAGAGTGCCTTCTGAAAGCACATGCTTGTGGAGCAGGCTGATAGGGGGAGTGATCACATGCCAAAATGTAGGTTTGTGCAGGAAAAGAATTAAAGAAAATGGTATGGTATAGCATAGTGCATGTTCTCAGGCAAAGTGAAATCCTGCTTAATATAGGAGCACAAGCTGGAGTTAGGGGACATAACGATTGCTTTGCAGCTTTCACTTCCTGAGGAAGATTATATAGAAATTCAAATCCCAGCATGAATTTTAACATACAGCTTCCAACAGCTGTTGGGTTCCATAAGGAATTGGCAAGTCTGTGGCAGCAGCTGTGTCTTTCTGCATCCCTGGCAGAACCACATAGCTGTAAGAGATGAAGGTGATGCAGGTACTTTTGTGAGGCAATTTCCACTTGGGTTGTATTGAAACAGAGCAACTTTTGTGACAGAAGGCATTCAAGACTCCACCATGTTACTTTCCCCAACAGAGTTGAAAGAAGATAATAATCAGGATCTTTTTCTGTCTATAAAATGTAGTTACTGATTTATGGTACTCTGTAAATTAAATCATAGAATCATAAAATGGTTTGGATTGGAAAGGACCTTAAGATCATCTAGCTCCAACTCCTCTGCCAGAAGCAGGGACACCTCACACTAGACCATGTCACCCAATGCTCTGTCCAACATGACCTTGAACACTGCCAGGGATGGAGCATTTATTACTTTGTTAGGCAACCCATTCCAGTGCCTCACCACCCTCACAGTGAAGAACTTCTTCCTTATATCTAACCTTAGCTTCCTCTGTGTAAGTTTGAACCCGTTACCTCTTGACCTGGAACTACAGTTCCTAATGAAGAGCTCCTCCCAAGCAGCCCTATAGGCACCCTTCAGATACTGGAAGGCTGCTAGGAGGTCTCCATGCAGCCTTCTCTTCCCCAGGCTGAACAGACCAAACTCTCTCAGCCTGTCTTCGTATGGGAGATGCGCCAGTCCCCTGATCATCTTTGTAGCCCTCCTCTGGACTTGTTCCAACAGCTCCATGTCCTTTTTATGTTGAGGACACCAGAACTGCACACAATACTCTAGGTGAGGTCTCACGGGAGCAGAGTAGAGGGGCAGGATCACCTCCTTCAACCTGCTGGTCACGCTCCTTTTGATGCAGCCCAGGATGTGGTTGGCTTTCTGGGCTGCAAGCGCACACTGTCGACTCATGTTCATTTCCTCATCAACCACCACCCCCAAGTCCTTCTCAGCAGGGCTGCTCTGAATCTCTTCTCTGCCCAACCTGTAGCTGTGCCTGGGATTGTTCTGACCCAGGTGTAGGATCTTGCACTTGTCATGGTTCAACTTCATGAGGTTGTCATCAGCCCACCTCACAAGCGTGTCAAGGTCCCTCTAGATGGCATTCCTTCCCTCCAGTGTATCCACCGAACCACACAGCAGAAATCAAAATACAGCGGTTTGATTTTCATAAGTCAGAGGCATCCTACTTCGTGTATGGTCACATGATTTCAGGAGAAGAGCCATGAATTACATTTGCAGTCTTTCTTTCTATTACATCATCATCATTTCAGGTGCTTTATTTCCATTTTTCCTTGAAACAAGAGGATGAACACCTTCATCTGAAGAAACTGATGCCCATTCTGAACCCTTTGAAAAACACATATGTTGTTTCCATCCCAGTTGGTGGGGTAAGGATGCAGACACAATGCAGCTCTAGGTGGTCTTAATTCAACACTGGTTCAAAGAATAACATTAACAGTAGCTTTAACATACCTAGGGTATTTGAGCATTACTACTGCTTTGTAATAGACAAGAAGCAAACAGTAGCCACCTGGCATGAGAAAAGTAACAAACAAATCATCAGTGTCCTAGTATAAGAAAATTTAATCCGTTGCAAACATCTTAGCCTATCACTTTGAAGAGTTGGTGTTTTGCGTCTGTTTCTTTTGTCACCCAAAAGAACAAAAATGTAGCAGTTTGTGTAGATGTTTTATTTTTCACAATAACAGCTAGCCTTGCATTTCAAACAGTGAAATGTCTGAAGGAGTTAAGCCTGGATGTGGGCTATGTACAGCTTTCAGTATTTAGGGGTCAGGGCAAAGAAGGAAATCAATTATTTTCCTGCTTTTAGAGCACAAACTACTGAATGTGCAAGATTAAATATCAGATAGTAAGCATTACTACAGATCTAGTCTGTACTTGCAGCAAATTCAGTTGCACCATGGGCATTCCATAAGTACAGACTAGGTCTGTAGTAATGCTTACTATCTGATATTTAATCTTGCACATTCAGTGTGAAGTTCAGTCTGTTGGAAGGGGGTCCCTCTACTCCATCTATTGTTTCTGATTATTTTCAGGGTCCTCAGAGATGCCTTCATATAGTAATGTCTTTAGGAACAATTCTTCATCCATTCAAAGGAGCTGGACCAGGAAATAGGTATATATTTACAAATATACTTTCATACAGGAGTTGAGTATCCATTTTAATGAAACAAAATTTGTGCTAATGAATGAAATTAAACAAAGTAAGACAAATAATTTCCTTCCATTCTGGGGAGTCTATCACAGATTTCCAGGATATCATACAGACTACTACAGATTTGGACTTTGTTTCCAAATGCTCCAGACACAGCCCTTTCTCCCCCCTCTGCCAAATTCTGCAAACTCTACTATTCATTTAAACACTGAAGGGCTCACAAATCAGTTGGTTATTACTAGGAACAGGTCTCTGACACTTTGGGGAAAAATCTATGAGAGCATACTTGAAAAACTTCAGCAAGAAAACAGTGTTCGTGTCTATATAACTAAGCTTCTCAGTCCTGGAACTTACTTTCTTTTCTCAGATGTCTTAAATCTGTGCATTCAGCAAGCGGTTTGAGTTGTCCCACAGAAATGTTGGTTTCTTAGCTCTCGCAGTAATTTTGCAACTCTCTGGCATCTACAAGACTATGGTAGATGGTAGCAAATTAATGCTGTCTCTGCTGAGAGTTAAGAAAAAAAGTCTATAGCTATTGTATTCAGTTCAATTTGACCATGTTCTTTTCTCCTACTCTAAATCTGTGCACTCAATTGAGTTTGGAAAGTGATTCAACTGACTAGCTAATAGGCATTTATTTCAGGATCTCTTCCCATGGTCCATCACCGTATTGACTAACTCTCCACTAAGTAAGGAGGGAGTTTATAGATCTAACTTTCATGTAAACACCTATGTGTAGATATCAGCATTTGGAGGTCTGTAGTCAGCTACTGGAGCTCCCTGTAAGTCTATCTCCATGGGCAGAAAGTTTTGGAAGACAATAGTTTTTTAATGCTGCTTTGAAGAGAGAAACTGGAAAAAAAATAGTTGTCCATGGATTTAGAAGTGCTCAGGCTGTTGAGAATGGGTGTCCTCACAAAGCCGAGTCCAGGTCTTCTATGAGATATAACAGTGAAGGGAAGGGAGGCGTTGCAGTAGTTTGTTCATGCACATTTGGCCTCTAGGATTGACCTCAATAAGACCACAGGATGTCTCAGGGATGCTCCTCTCCAAATGTGTCCACAAAAGCCTGGCGTGAGTGTCCAAAACCCAGATCATCAAAGTCAAGCTCTGAGAAAGCAAAGCAGATATCAGAGCTTAGCTTAAGCTGGACAAGTACATGTAGCACTGATCTGCCCTGAGCCAAGCCCTCAGGTGCCACACACATTTAAAAGGTATGTAAAAATAAATCAAGCAAAAAGATCCTGAAAGCAGAAAAGCCATAAGAAAGGCATCGTTCACCCTGAGAAAAGTTCTGTTTGTGTAATTAAGTTTGCCTGATTTAGAGTAAATTATCTCCTGTCTGTTCTCTTCGTGCTGAGGTGCTGTGCTGTTGGCAAGGCTCTAGCTGAAACAGTGTCCTTCAGAACATGGGCAAACAATTTTCCAGTCGTAATAAAACAGCAGCTGAAGTGTGCGTGCAGTGGTCTCAGGGACTGTGGTGGGAGCTGTGCAATGGGGGAGGGCTGTCGAGCTCAGCCTATGCTTGAAGAATAAGCTTATCTCCAGGCAGAACCCAATGGCCTTATTCGCAAATGCAATTCCAGCAGTGTTCATCACCGTAATCAAGCTGCTTAAAAATAAACCATTGTTACATAGCCCCATGACTCCATTAGCTTCGTACTCAGAAAGAAAGCTGCGAGTGCTCCATCCATGGCAGTGTTCAAAGCCAGGTTTGACGAATCCTTGGGTGTCATGGTTTAGTGTGGGGTGTCCCTGCTTATGGCAGGGGGTTGAAACTAGATGATTTTAAGGTCCTTTCCAACCCTAACTATTCTATGATTCTATATTTCTGAAGTTTTGGATCCAAGGAAGTCCTTGAGTGAGGACACATATAGTTTATGACCCTCTGATTATCAGCCCTATCTCTCTTACAGAGAGACAGTTGCAGTGAAGGACCTGGGAAAACTGGGATTATTTTGGATGGAAACACCTAGAATGGGGAAAAAGGCATCTGAAGACCTTTTTTTGTGCTAGCGAGTCTCACGGCTTTAACTGCATCAGTAAAGAAGCCATCCTTACTTCCCTGGGTCCCAGTGCAATTATACCAGTTAAATGTGCTAGTGGTAGAGCTCTAGTGGTAGAGCTTATTCTGCTCCTGGCTGCAAAATGAGTTCTTCTAGTCCAAATAATACTTTCATTCTGGTATAACTACACCTAAACTGTAGCTTCCAGAAACAGATGTGCAGCAAACATCCATAGATAAAAAGCCTGTTTCACTGTGAGCTAGTGAAAATAGCAATAGTAGGATAAAGCCTCTCTAACACAGGCCACACAGTATTCTGAGTGGAAGTGATACAGGAGAGAGACTCATGTAAGCTGCAAGCTCTAGTCAAGGTATACAAAAGCATCTCTGCCCCACTTTCCATCTTTATTTAGCAATGCAAAATCTCTCTCCCTATTATGTGCATCAGTAGGAGAAGGAATTGACTGCATAATTTATGCTGAAACTCATTCAATGCATTCATTTAGATAGCTGTGTTAAACCTTTCTGAAGGTTTTTCATAACTCATAATTACAATGCCATTGGTTTATTCCCCCTGGATTCTTCTTTCTGCATACCTCAGTACTGCTTCCGAGCATATAAGCCTTTGAGCCCTGTGCAGCATGAGCTACACACTTCTGACCTCTATCCTACAGAAGTAAAAAATGCCCTGCAGTAGTACTCAAGGATTTTTTTGTTGCTCTGATGGGTCCAAGTGTTCCCTTGCATGGGACTTTTCCAGGATTTTCAGAGCATGCTGCTCACTTAATCTATTCACCAGGGAAGAGCTGACATTATGGCCCAGATTTTGGAGCTGGCAGAGACACCCCTGTGCAGGACAGTCTTCCAAATGACTTCCTCTTCCATAAGCTGCAGTAAAACCAAGCCTGTAATAACAAACTACCCCAGTGTCTGAGGAAAGCAAAGGTAAATGCAGACAAAGTGAATTTTCCTGCTTCTATTATGGACAGCATAGGCTATATCTGCACTGAATTAGCAAAACACTTGTTGGCCCCAATCCAAGGCGGTGTGACTTGCCTTGAATGCATGCTGCATGCTTCAGTATCTAGAATTTGGCTCAGTCTAGCCCTTACACCGCTCTTGACTCCCTTCTGCCCTCAAAGTGGTGGGAATTGAGCACACATACAACATGAGCAGACTGGGGATTTAGATGATGCAAGACAAGGTGCTAACAATGCTGGCACCTCTGAGTTTGCCTAGGTCTTCTATGCAGCAGACAAGCAAGTTTGTTCACTTTAATGTAATATTGAGCCATAAAACTACTTTTATTAAAAAATACTTTCCCTTCACTCCCCAAAACAGGATTGTGAAATACATACTGGCTGTAGGGATTCATAGCTTATCCTAGTGACAAAGTAGAATATTAGAAGGAAAGACAAGGGGACAGGGCCACAACCCCAGGGGCAGAGCTGCCTGGGATATGACAACAACCATACACAAATATCTTTGCCACAGTAGGTAAAAGTGAGCAAGAATGAGAGTTACATTGATTTGCATGTGGAGCCTGTGCAGTCACAGAGGTTGTATCTACTCGTTGTCAAAGGCTTGGTCATGGCCCCCCAGGAGAAGTTCTTCCATACAACAGTTACCCTTTCAGTACAGCCTCTCAAGTTGTTTCATGTCAGCCAGAGAAGTTCTTCTAATTCTAAATTTATGTCCTTCAATGTCTCTACAGCTGAAGCCTACATGTAAGGCAGATCAAAGCTCCACCCTGTGGCGTAGTAACTGGCATCTGATTTTAAAAGAATGAGTATACTCTTTAAAAAGCAACCAAATGAAACCAAGAGACACTGTAATTTAAATAGGAATTGTATTTAGTCCCCTTTTCCTCTATCACTTGTAAAAATAGACGCTGCATATATTCTCTGTATTTGCATACATATATGCATACATATAGTGACTGCCAAAACACTTTGTAAGAAGCGTACATGTTGAAAAAGCAAGTGTTTGCAACTTAGGAAATGGTAAAAATAAGTTCACTGGAGCACCCTGAAGATGAGTCTGTCTGAATGACCGTGTGGTCCTTAATTGTATGAACAGGCATTTCTTTTTCCTTATGGAATATTTGCTTCTTTCAGGGCACTAAGCCCTGGGTGGTGATGAATCAGTACTGTACAAAGGGAAAAGAGGTAGCTGTAGGATATCTGTCGCATATATCGAAATTCACCCCAGCATGAAGAATTGTAGCTCAGATGGTTGTGAGTTCTGCCATCTAATGACCAGATGTTTCAGAGTCTTACAATGGAGAGTATTAAGAATTCTTTTTGTAAGCTATGGGGTTGCTGGTCTTCTTTATGAAAAGTAAAGCCTATTCTTTCAGGATTTGTGGGTTTTATACTTCTTTCCCCTATTGAGCAGAGCAGAATAGAGGCAAATTTTGCTGCTTGGCTTTTCTTCCTGTTCTGCAACAGGTCTCATCTCAGACTTTTCAAAACTTTTTTACACCCCCCTTCCCCTTCCCCC
>NDXB01015781.1:35074-51974 GCA_002631895.1 Agapornis roseicollis | reverse complement strand
ACCAGAACAAATGCTCACAGATCCAAGCCACACCAAGGAGCAGTTCAAGATTCCAACTTCTCTTAACAAAAAGGGGAAAGAAAAATACATTTGAGAACCATTCAAGATGCTTTACCGTTCTTCCTTAGAGCTCCTGTTCTCCCACATCTGTTGCTTAATTTTTCCAACAAGAAATAAACTGGAGCACAACCAGTAAATTTCAAAGAAAAACATTTATAGCTCTTTCATATCTCCACTAGGTATTTTGGAGCCTGACATAAGAAGACCAGCTGCAAAGGATATGTTTACAAATGTGAATTTTTTGAACGATTGATGACCATGTGCCCAACCGTAAATGCTGAGTAATTAATTATCCAAAGTGCCCTGTGAATCACAAAGGCAATTTAACTTTTCATTTGGCTGAGCCCTATGGCAGGACATTATCAAAGCTGTATAAGCCAAGTAAACAAGATGGAAAATATGTTTCAAAGCAATCTTAAGTAGTAAGATAATTAAAAAAAAAACAGCCCCTCCCTCCCCCAAAACCCACCACAAAACCCCCAAAACAAATGTATATAACTGTTTAATCAGACTAGAAGTTATTCTTTCATTTATTCATTCCTACATTATGAATGTTATCATACCTAGGTGTGCATGTGGTTTTCTGCTTCTGCCACCCATCTGCACACATAGTTCCTCTTTCAATCAGTGAGATCTTGACATACAAGTGTAGGAAAATGTTGCTTCTTTATTATCTGGAAATGTTTAATAACAGAAAGGCTGTATGAATAAGATCTAAACCCTGAAACGAAGAGAATTGAGCTTTCAGATCCATCCAAGACTTCCCATTTAACATTTGGGCAAAGGTCTCCAAGTTACCACCTGCCATTACATCAAAGCTGCCATGAAAACCTTCCTATGTCCCACATCTCTTGTGAAGACAAAATCACTGGTAATAAATAAGTTACAGATCTAGGGATGGTGAGGGTGATCTAAGTACAGACTACATTTCATACATACAAACAGGTCAAACCCTCTGTCTTCGATTTACGGATACATTTCAATGGCGATGAAATTGCCTTTACAGGAATTGGACTAAGTTCACTGGAAGATTTCACCAATATAATTGGCAGCAACTGCCTGGGGAGAAGAACTGCTGGAGGGATCAAGTCTGGGGGCAAAAGGACATTAAACACATGCTATCAGCTGCAGGCTGCAGATGCTGCAGTAGCACTCCCACTGAGAGGTAACGGATGATGAAGAGACATACCCAGAATGTCTCAGCAATGCTCATGAGCCCTGACTGTGCTCAGGAAGAGGTATCTTTGTGGAAATCCAAAATCTTGGACCCTCTTTCCCTTGAGCGAAGAAAGAAGGAAGAGTAGAGAAGGAAACTGCTTTGAATGAACACTACATGCACAGTGTGTGCAAGGGCAACATGGCTGAGGCAGGAATGTTTTACACTTCATGGGAGTGGCCCCTGGGAAGTTACCCTTTGGATGGTTTATGAATATAATATTAGTTCTGCCATGTGCTTAGTCAGCCTTCCAGTATCTGAAAGGGGCTTACAGGGATGCTGGAAAGGGACTCTTCGTCAGGGATTGCAGTGACAGGACAAGGGGTAATGGGTTTAAACTTAAATGGGGGAAGTTCAGGTTAGATGTAAGGAAGAAGTTTTTGCTTTGAGAGTGGTGAGGCACAGGAACAGGTTGCCCAAAATGTAAACAGGGAAATGCTCCATCCCTGGCAGAGTTCAAGGCCAGGCTGAATGACATGGTCTAGTGTGAGGCACCCCTGCCCATGGTAAGGGGGTTGAAAATAGATGATCTAAAGCTCCTTTACAACCTTAACCATTTTATGATTCTATGATTTAGTCTCTAAGGTCTCTATGCTGCAAATTATAACCATGAACGGTAGCAGCGTGCTCTTGCAAAGCTTCACTGACTCAACGGCATTCTCAGAGGTGTGCAGGCTACATGCAGTCTAAAAATAAACCTAAGGAGCTCGTGTCTTGTACACACAAGACTTTGCATGCCACCATATTGAATCTGTCTGTAGGTGGTGTTAAACTTGGAGTGTAGTCTACCATTCAGAATGCCAGTGCACTAAAAAGAGACTGGCAGGAAGATATCATCTAAGAATATAAATGTCATGTGTTAAGTGGGGGTTTTATTTGAAAGGTAGGTGAAAAACTGATTTTGTTTTTGTTTGCTTGTGATATTTCAGAGATGTGGCATTTGGTATTATTGTACTCCAGCAAGTTTGGAGCTGTTTGGTAGGAGTCCTGGAAGTTCTCTTATAACAGTACACCACTGCACATTCAGAAAATCTGTCTATCATTTGGGTGTTGCTATGGCAACAACCTAGTTCCAGCTGGAAAAAACTGGTTCACTTCTGCCTGCATACTCTGCACTACAAGCTCACTTTCTCCAATTGAGCAGCAGCAAAATGTCTTTTATCATTTGAAGCATAAAATAACACTTTGGAAAAGGAATTCCATGGAAAGGACACTGCCTTACACTCTTGGCATGCGCTAGTGTCTGGGCTGACCCTGAGTGGAAGCCAGGTGCCCACCAAAGGCACTCCACTCCTCATCTGGGCAGGAGAGAGAAAATACAAGGAAGGGCTTGTAGGTCAAGATGAGAGCAGGGAGAGATCACACTGGTGTCTTGAGAGCTGTTTCTCTCACATGTTCTCACTTTCCTCTCCATCTGCAGTTGCTGTTGCACAGTAATTTTTCCTATTCTTAAATATGTTATCTCAGAGGTGCTACCACCATCACTGATGGGCTCAGTCTTGTCCAGCGATGGATCCGTCTTGGAGCTGGCTGACATTGACTCCGTGAGACATAGAGGAAGCTTCTGGCAGCTTCTCACAGGAGTCACCCCTGTACTCCCCTTTCTACCAAAACCATGTAATGCAAATCTAATGCATCTAGTAAGCAACTTAGTTACTTCCAGGTGAACAAAAGTTTGTGTTCATAAAACTTATTCCAAATAACTTTTTTTTTTTCTCAACTCAGTGTATATTAAGAAAAGCAGGTTTCTAAGGACTTTCTTACTATTGCTATAAATAAAGATGCTGTTTTCATGGTAGTTATCAGCTCTCTCATTGGAAGGAGCGTGTGTTAACCCACAAACTTACAGGGATTACAAACAATTTCCAGATGGTGCCATGGCAGACCAAACTGATGGCATATTCATGTCCAAACACTTATCTTTGCAGTCACAAGCAAGGAAGTCTTTCAAAATGTGCCTGAGGTTTCCCAGGGGAAAGGGGAGTGTCCTTTGTGTGCCATTTGGACTTGGGAAGGACCTCTCCTGTGCTGGTCCCAAAGTACTGTCACTGCCAGGATTAGGTGACACAGAGCACAAGTGCTTCGGCAGCATGGGTTCTTTCTTTAGGACAATATGGTTTACATGCCCCAGCTGTCACAGCCGCCAGGCATGTGGGCAGAGTGCTGGTAACATGCCAGCTTTCCACTGCAAAGTGGGAGTAAATTAGCTAGTCCATCATTTTTTCCAGCTGCAAAATTTCTGCTGGGCAAATGGTGCCCTCATGTGCATCCCCAATACAAGCTTAGCCACTAGAGGACCCAGGGCTGCCCCCTTCATATTCTATTCAGGTTCAAAAGGATAATGCTACTTTTGGTCACCTTTTCCTTTCCCTGCTTTCCAATAAAACAGTTGCTAGTTCCTTTCCTGCAGACCAAGCCTGCAGAAAGCAGCAGGGTGTGTGTCCGCTTTGATAAAGAGAAGGAAAAAGAATAGTGCCATAAAGGCAGTGAGTTCCTACCAGGAGATGATAAGGCCATTAGTGTGCCATTTGGGCTTTAATATGCAACTCTCTCCATGCAAAAAGCCTCCTGCAGAAAAAAGAAACCCTTACGAGCTGACCAGGTCAGATGTTGAACTCTTTGCAGGACTTGGTATTTCTCAGCCTTTTCTGATCTGACTTCCTCAAAGGGTGGTCATGAACAAGTCCATGTAATACTGTCACAACTCTGCTCATTTGCAGGCTAATTTCAATGTGATTCACTCTGAGTGTTCTTTTATTACTGTTGGCTTCCTTCCCCTAATTCTCTGGCATACTTACCTGCACGAGTGGGGAGAATTTGATGGAAATTATTTTAATTTTGAAATGTAAGTAGTTAGAATTTTTCTGAGGAACATCTCTGAATATCTGATAGATCATTGGTATTCTGCAGACCACAGCAGAGAAGTGCTGCTGTAAATGACCTTACCTCTCCTTCTGTCGCATATATCCTTTTATCGTGTGCCCTGAACCCAGCAGAGACACCACTTTTCTGTGATGTCTGTGTCTCTGCCAGCTGCTTTAAAGATTCAGTCTTTTTTTTTATTCCAAAAGTGAATAACACAATTGTGATTTTAACAATGGAGAAGTTTCTCTTCTGCCTCCTTCAGCTCAGCCTAGTAGAGTGTTGTGCCTCAGACTGTTGAATCGCCTCATCATTATCATGATGCAGAGATATTTGCTTAACAAATCTCATCCCCAAATGATACACCAAGAAATACAGGGAGTATTAATGCAATTGGTTTTGCAGGCTGAAGCTGGTCAAAATGTCTGAAACATCACTGTGCATGGGTCCTGTTTTGTTCTTCATTTAAGGTTCCTAATACTTAGGATGGAAAAAAACCTGAAGTCTCAGTGCTCTTCTCAAGACATCATTCTGCTTTCAGCTCAAGTGATGCATATATTTTATGCTTGGAATCCTTAAATTGTTATGCACTCTAACATCTTTTATTTCTGCTAGTTCCCTCATGCATTTCACCCATAGCAAAATCATTAGAGGCACTTATGAAGCTAATACGATGCACAATAGGCATAGCTCCTTAGTAAGTTTCTCTTTCTTGTGTAAATTATTCACCTATGCATGTGGTCTTTAGAGATGGGTAGGCTTCCTGGGCAGGGAAGGCCAGGAAACATATCTTCTAGTAATGGCACAAGGTACTATTTGATTTGGCTTTTAATGTGATTTGAGATGCAGCATGGCCAAGAACTTATCTTGCCGGCTGACAGAAACAGACACCCTTTCACACCTGTTAGGATCCTTTCTAAATTCATTTAAACAACCACATTGTTAAGAACATCTATTGAAGGCTGCGTTGTTGTTCCACCATGGGCGTGGGGTTTATTCTTCTGACAGGCTATTTTGCCATTCACTCATCCCTTTCTGAGCCTGGCTGGCCTGAGAATCCAACTTGTCTTTTGCATGTTAAATCGTAGAGCTCTAACTGTAGCCCAAGGGATCAGTGTTGAACAACATGATTTTTTAATGAGCACACTCAGTGTGGGTTGCTGTTGTTTAACATAAAAGAAAAGCATAATCCCTGCTTCAAGCCATTTGCAGTCTAAAGGCTGGATTGTGGCTTTAAGCCACATCCAGCAGTGGGGGGAAGGTGCAGAGGGAGCTGCTTCTGAAGGCAGTTTTACCAAGGCTGTGGGAGCTCAAGGAGCAGTAACTGCTGCTACTCTTATGTATAAACATGTGGAACATTACTGACATGAACTGGTGGCCCAGCTCTCACTCAGGGGGCAGGAATGAAGCTTCCCTTTGTGTCAGAATTCCAACAATGATGCAGAGAGGAGGAGGGGAATTGCTGCACTCTTTTTTTAGCTTGCACAGGATTGCATCAGAAGGATGTACAGGGTTGTTACAGGAGGTTGCAGCAGAGCAGACATTATCATCTTCCTCCACCGCTTTTTGCCACATAAGGTAGTTTTCTTCCTGGGCAATAGGCTGTAGTTGTTTGAATACAAACAGCAGATACACATTTGTGTTCAGCCAAATAACTGAAGGGAGGCCAAGAAAAGCTGGGGCCAAGAAAGGTACTTTCCAGCCATGGCTGCTTACACAGATTGATCAGAGGTGGCATCATGGACCATGCACATGGTCAGGGTGCGACTCAGAGATAGCTTCCTCTTCATCACAAGCTTTTGAATCTAGAAACTCACAAAGCACCTTGATCTGAAACTTTTACAGGAGTGAGCTTCTTGACTCGGTGCTGTTCCAGTCCTTCAGAGGAAAAAGAACTTAACCAATGAAGGAAAGCTCTTATTACTACATAGGAAGACTCTCTGATCGTAAACGACCATCTTTTTCTAACAACTTTTCTTTTCTGCAGGATATAGCACTAAAAACAGAAAAAAAAAATCTTTTCCAGACCTTAGGCTGGCAAACAAAACCTCCCAGGCAAGAACTGATACCATAGCTTCAGAGATTTTATTTTCTTCTTGACATCAGAGGCATTTTGCCAAGAAAGGGACTATCAGAAGTAGTGTGATAAGGAAGTATTTGGGGAAGACATTGTAAAATGGTAGAATTAAGTCCTGATTAGAAACTTAGGAATCTGCTAGGCGGCAAAAGAATCACTATTTAGGGAATGAGACAGGAAGATAAAAATAGAGAATGGGAAGGTGTCAGGAGGACTCAGGATGCTGCCTGCACTTCCCCATCCATATACAGTGAAGACAAAATGGTGGAAAGAAGATTAATGGAAACAGCAGTAGATATGATGAAGCTGACTGGAAACGGAAACATTTTTAGACTGAAGGAAGAAACCAGTCAAAACCAGATGTCAACTAGTATCAAGTTAGCAAACTTAACCTTTTGCAACCACATATGACTTAGAGTCCTATTCTAGAAATAGAAACATGCATTTGTCCTTCAAAAATGCAACACACTATACCTCAGTGCCAGACACAAAATCTGGACTTTTGCAACTCTGAAGTCTATAGAAACTGTCAGAAATGCATTGTTTTGATAAGTCTGATATAGTCAGAGCTACAACATCTCAGCATGGACAGAATTCACAACGCTACTTCCTTTGTACATGGAAGATAAACAATTCTTAAGAAATCTATAGCCCACAACGGTGCGTTCAGGTTCATTTCACAGCACCTTTGAGAAAGGCAAGGCCCTTTTTTCTGGTCAGTGGTTAAAGCCTGTGTACAAGGAATGAGTGATTTACTTCAGTCACCTCATCAAGCCCAAAATATGCAAACCCGCATATCTGCCTTCATAAGTGCCACACAAAATAGGCTGAATATGAGGATGATTGAGACACTGTCCCACTCTCCTGTTGAAAGAACAGTAGAGCCAGGAAAGTACAAGTCTCAGGTACATAAGCAGAATAGGGCAAGGAGCGTCTGAGGTACCTTTGGGCTAGGACAGAACTGTCTTTGCAGGTTTCAACATCAAATGCAACCTCCCTAAAGCCTGTATGGACAGTACAAGAATGTAACCTTTTGATGAGGAGCATATGCACCATGAATAACCTTATCAGACCTGAACACAGCCACACACAGGTTGAAAAACATTAGACATGACCACACAGATTCTTTCGCATCCTTGCCAAGCATAGCTGTGCCAGTTCAATCAAACACAATAATGTATTGTTAAGTAATGAGTTTCCTAATAAAAGGGCCAAACTCAGTGTTATGCCTCATAGGAACAACTGTGTGAGTGGTCCTTTTGTGCACAAGGTTCTATAAATTAATACAATTTGAAACCAACATCACTTTCATTTGGCTGCAAAGGAAAGCTGGTTTTGATTTTGCAAGAGTAAATAGTGAACTGTGCAGACTTTTAAGCTTGATTATTTTGAATTACCAGTGCAGACATACAGGCACATGAAATGTCTGATAAGGGATGGAAACCACACATCCGATAAAACAGCTCCAGCTCCCTGCCATTGCAGGCACTCACTTCTCACATCTCTTATTAAAACACTTTTGTCCAAACAGTTATATGTTAAGAATTATGATGGCATTACTATATATTCAAAAAATAATAAAAATCTTTGACCCAATTACATCTACTTCAGAATTGAAGCTCAGTCTAACCTTCTGCCTGCTGGAGTAGTGAAGTTCCCCTTGTAGGTCTGGCAAGGGAGGTACTGATGCCTCTGAACTGTGGGCCATATACAGATGGCACGCAGTGGACATTCTGCTGTTAGATTTCATGCATTGTCCTGCCAAAACATACAAATGTTCTCAACACCTCATAACAGATATAGTCTGAGTGTTGCTTGTTTGTACTACCCCACTTGGAATTCTGTTATGGGACTTTGGTGTTGTTTAAATGGTAGTTGGAAGTTTTGCTCTAGTTTCTGTCCTGCCTTTAATCACCTGTGAGTTGACCTCAGAGAAGTCTCCTGCTTCTTCCTGCCTGTCTTCCTGCCATTCTCAGCCCTCCTATGCACTGAGAACCAGAGCAGCTTCCCTGTTGGCTCTGTCGTGATGAGCTCGGGGTGTAGTTACTGTGTAAATAAATTAGTAATTGCAAACCTCAGACATATAGTGAGGGGCATTATGCCAGGTTCACATGCAAACCATAGATCAGATGAAGTCTGAGGCAATATGGTGGTTTACACTGTCAGGACATTGCTCCCATCATTTTTTATTTTATTTTTGAGGGTGTGAATGTTTGCTGTATTGCATTTTGTGTTCCCATCTAACAGTTTTGTTCCTTTCAGAAATGTGGTCATATAAAAACAAGGAATGTAGGAAAATGGGTCAAAGTGACACATGGGAATACTCTATAAGGGTTGTCCACATAGTGGTGCAATCAGTGTCCTGATGCACACACTATGCACACACTTCTCAGGGATGTACAAGAATCTAAAGTCCTCTAATGCTTATGGGCAATGAGGCCCTTAGGACAGGCAAGCAGTTGCCCAATATTAGCTTTGGGATCTTCTCCAAGAGAGAATGAATCTTCAGGAACTGTTTTGTTCATCTTTGTTGAGACTTCCAGATATGCAATCATAGAATCATAGAATTATTCTAAATTATTGGAATGCTCAATGATACCAACCAGCAGCTACGAAGAATTAGTGAAGACTCTTGAGACTCATCTGTAAAGAAGGAAGCTAGAGATGATCCCTACTTGTGCAGTCTCTGAAATCCATTCAAGTATGGCCTAGCCAGTTGCAGGTAAGTATATTGTCATCACTGACATGCTCTTACACCTAACCTCACTCTTTGATGAAGCTGGCTGATTAACAACATTATAATTATCATCACTTGCTCATTGAATAATAAAACACACAAAGGAAAAAATAAGCAAACAGGAGACTACAGAAGTATATTCACAATTAATAGAAAACTTTACCTTGCCAATTATACTATACTTTCAGCATAAGTGTGACAGCTCAGTGTAGGCTCTTGTTCATGGTGCTGTGGGATTCTGACATACATTTAGCAGACATTAATTCTGACTTTTTCCCTGCCCCCAAACATTTCAATTCTACTGTGCCCTAATTTAGTACTGCAGAAGCTGGTTTTTGTGCAACAGGGGGCTCAAAATAAGCATTTTCTACTCTGGATAAATTCCCTGAACTAAAAGATTACACATAATAAATAGCTAGTTACCAGACACGTGGCCATTAGCACACAAACACACCTCACTTTCCATGTCAGGTCATCCACACAGCAAATGTTGTGACCCAATTTCCTAGTGCTACCAGTTTTCACTCACCTGGAAACACTGAGAACTCTTTATTTCATGCTTTCAGGTATTAAGTGGGAGTCTGCAAGCTGAGCTGTGACTGAGCTAAGGACCCTGAGTGTAAGAGCTGGGTACCTTTTTTGTTTAAAAAGTATCCTAAACCAAACCTACCTCGAATCAGCTATAATCCAGGACTACCATATCCCAGCTACCTATTCCATCTATGGAGGCAAGTAATTGTGATTTGTCCAGGAGGTATGTGACTTAGATAGCAAGAAAGCTTCTCTCAGATACTTCTTTAAAGATTTGATGTCTGGCAGCCCTGGACAGTAGGGTATGGGAATCACTCCCTTTTTCCTTTGGTCTTAAGCAGCACTGTGTTCCAAATTTCAATAGCAAAATTTGAAATTATTTTTATTCAAATGAGATACTGTTTCAGCTGTTACTTTTTTTGTTATAGGCATGCAACAACTGCCTTCCACAGGAAATAATTCTTAGACATTTACATTTGAAAAACAGTATTGTAAATAATGAGCTTGGATACCTCAGGGAGTGAGGATGTAAAATCACAGCTTTCAAAATGAAGTGATTTTTAAAGCTAAGCATGGTCACAACCTCTTTCAGTAGGTGTAAGAGTTTCCTAAAAAATAACATTTTTTTCACCTCTGTAGTTCTGAAGTGTGATTGACTGCATTTAAAAAGAACTTAGAAGATTTTCCTTTTTCTGTGGTTATGAATGGCAAATCTCATCCCTGAAAGTTGTAAAATGACTGAGACACAAATCTTGCAAAAGCAGTGTTTAGAATAAGCACAATAATCCAGGCCTAACTGTGTGGTCATAAATAGAATTCTTTAATATATAATAGGGTCCAAAGTTTCATAATTCTCATAATAAATCTTGTTCTGGTATGGAGAAAATGGCAGGGCTCATTCTTAGATGTATTAATTTAGATTTATAATTTCTTTTAAACTGGTTCATAAGAACCTAGCCTCAGTATCATTAGTGAATATTGCAGGCAATATAAATCTTGGCTGGAATTTTTGCAGAAGGCTAATAATTTGTCCTAAAAACTCATGGCTATATTGAAACACTTTCTCACATCATTAAATTAATCTTGTTTTCTCTCAAAGTCTATAAAATCTTTTCTCGCAACATTCTAGGCATTTCAGCCCTGCAAGAAAAATAACCATATAGAGGGATTTCACATTAAGTGACAACAACATTAATACCAAAACAAGAAAAACAAAGCAAAACAAAGCAAAAATCCGAGGCTCCAGTCCCATCTTCAGTATGCAACATTAGGAAAAATCAGAGGTATGGATCAGTGAAGCAATTTGAGGGCAGGACTTTGGGAGTGAGAAAGCCTGGGATTTCCTGCCAGCTGCATCATAGAGCTCCTGTGAGATGCTGGTCTCATCATTCAAAGCTTGCAATGCTGCCAAGCCCAACTATGATAATTAATTAACCAGCTTTTCCCTTCACCTACCTCTGAGATTAAAAAAAAAAGACTGAATGTTTCCTCTTGTTTCTTTGCTTTCTAGGCTAGTAGGAGCCCTATTTTTTTTGGATTCCCACCACCCCCTTCCAGAATCACACACATACACTGTTTTATTCCTGAATATAATTTATATTCTCATGCAATCTCTTGGCTTCAGAAGCTGGTGCCTTCACAAGAAATGTATTATGAGGTCTGCAGTGGAATCAAGAATTGGTAGCTACTGTCTGTGGTGGGTCCTGCTTGCAATGAGAATGCTCTGCCACTTACTGCATCTGCTTCACATGGCTTTGCAAAGATTTAGCTCATGTTTCCAAGTCTCCAAACTGCTCAGAGAAAAGGTGTGATATCTGTGCTGTGCACGACATGCTGTAATGTCTACCTTTGAAGTCTGCTCAACTGTTGGCCAGAGAGCTGGTGAGACTTATCCAATTTCTAGAGCCATTCATCTGCTCTATGAAATGAAAAATAGCTGTATTTACGTAAACAGTAGAAAAAGTGCAAGTAGGAGGCACTTGAAAATATTTACTATGTTTCCTATGCTTTATTGCGCCAATAAAAACATGTTACTGTGTACTTTATGACAAAAGGTTCCCTCAATGCACGTCTTTGCATAAGCTGTAACAAGAAGGGGGCAGTTCCTGTGCTCTGTTACAATGGTGCATGTCAGTGTAACTTCACTTCACTTGCTGGAGTGGTGGTGGTGCGAAAAGAGAGTCACGTTTAGCACTGCATGTCTGTCCTCTGCATGTAACTGCCTCTTAACCTTCACACAGACTGAGCACCAAGCACTGTGAGTAGTGGCTTGCAGTGGAGACACATTTTCTATAACATTGACTTTCTGGAAACGTATTTTTGTAAGATTTAACTGCATACAAAACAACTGTTTAGAAGGTCTTCTTTGATCTTTGCACGGACTTCCATGCTTATTTTCTTTTACTGCACTCTGAAATAATTGTAAACAATGGTATAGAAATACAGAAGGAAATCTCTCTAGAGAAGGATGGGAAAACTGCTGCTATTGGAGAACCACAGAAAACAGAGTTACAAGGGACCATGAGCAGTTGTATACCGAAAGCATTTGATTTAGCATGGATTTGGGAAGATTACTGCAGCATAATAATGTCAAATCAATTTAAAATCATTCTTTTCAGCAGTATTGTGCTAAAAAGGAAAGGCAAGTATTTCTGAATGCCTGACCAAATAAAAAAAAGTTGAACATTTTTTATTGAGAAATAGGTTTCAACACGTGGATTCTGCCTTTCTTCACACTCATCACTTTCCAGGACAGTGTAACTTCAAAGAGTTATTGCACTTGTAGTTAGTGATTTCTCCTCAGAAATGCCAGTGAGTGTAGAATCAGACATGGCACACCACTAAATTTTATGTGGTGGTTTTGTAATGAGAGAAACAATATTGCTTGAAGTAGAAAAGGAAAATGGTCCTCTGGAGTGTTTTTTTTTTACAGCAGCCAGGGAAAACTAGCAGCACAGTAATTTTATGTTTTGACCTCTCAAATTCTTTCTAAAGCACTTTCATGTGCTATGAGAACTGAGCTGTCACCCCTGTACCAATTATTTGAATTCTCTAATCTCTTTCCATTACTCTGCCAAATCTGAGTTCCTTAATCCCTTCCCTTATTGGAGGAGAAAATCTATCCTGCACCCATAGAGATTCAGGTGATATTGAAAAGCTGAAGAGAGAAGCACTGCACTTGTTTGCCTTTCAGCAGGAATAAATCATACAAGTGAGAAACTAACTCTGAGCTTTAAGGAAAAGGAAGAAGACACGGCATGGGGGTGAGCCTGGGTTTATGCAACCTCCTGTGGACCAAAAATAATTCTGCTCCTAGTGGCAGTGGCACAGCAGCCAGTGCCACTGAGAGCAGAGTCAGGCCTCCTCAACACGTCTCATCTCTATCACAATACATGTATGAGGGCAATTTACATTTTATTGCCATTGTAGATGTGCTACTCTTCCTACACTGCTTAAGAGTCAGACAGTAAAGATCTTACAAGGCAGAAGGAAAACAAGAGAAGCAGGCAATAACTTAGCCACTAAAGCATATATCCCAGTTGTAAGATATTGCAGAGGTTTTAACCTTTTTCTTGCTTTTCTGAAATGTTCCTTGTGGACTCAAGGAGCTGCCACAACATTCTATAGCACCCAGGACATCCGATACTTCTGGAAGCCCAGGGGAACTTTCTGTCTTGGTGAAGAAATGAACAAAATATCTGGCCTTTCATCTGGAAAAAAGATCACTGCAAACCACATCCTGTATGGTCAGCAGGCTTTCTGATTCATTGGCAAGGTGAAGAGGGGGCCTTCCTACACTTTTTCTAGGAAAGGACAGGTTAACATGAAGCAATTTCTGTCAACCAGCAGAGGCTGTCAAGTCCAGAAAATGGGAAACCTAATCACGACAGGCATAGCTGCATTGGAAACTGTGGAAGGGTCTCAGAGCATAGATTCCTCCCAGGCACCGTTCCAAGGGTCTTGGGCTAAATGAAGCCAAGTAAGTACAAGACATTGGTTTTAATGGCAAAAGGGAAGTTGAAAGAAATAATGCTGAGATTTCCATAGTGGACAAGAGCGACTGAGGAATAACAAATTGAGTATTTCCTCTAGCAAGGGCTTCCAGACCACAGTACATCAGCCACTTCGAAGTGGACAAAGAGAGGACTTGCCTCTACTAGCAATGGCTCAGCTGAAAGAATTGGTCCCTGACTCTCACTGCTGATGGTTTCTGCCCAAAGGAGAGTTGACTCTGAGCTCCATATCCACCCAGGGACAGGCTCTACATGGATGTCTTACACTCTGAAGGTGAAAATACAAATGTTAGGTCTGTTCCTCTCCTTCCCTTATTTCCACTGTATTGTCCCTCTTTCTGTTACTCTAAGCACAGAGAGAATCTGCAGTGGGACTCAAGATCTGGGCTACATCCAAGGTACTTTTTAGGAAGCTGGATTGGGTGCTTTAATATGCACAATACAAAAATCAGAGTTGAACTGATGCTTTCCATTACAGCCCTAAGTTAGGTGATTCCTAATTTTTGTATGATATTAAAATTGTAATTGCAGTTCCTTGATCATTTTGTACAGTAACAAACAGACCCATCCCAACTGTAAAAAAGAGGCCATTCTGTTGCATTTTTCAGCACAGCTTAAATTCAGCTTCACAGCTTTGACTGACTGAGATGCCAAATCATTATTCATACAAATAAAATCCCTTTGAAGGTTACTCATAGGTGAATGGTTGTAGGATCACACGCACCAAAAGCACATTTTGGCTTAACTTGCTCTTGCATTGTCTTTAGTCTATGCTGGTACCCCTGCTGAAACTGCAGCAATGTACCATGTTAAAATGAAGTCTATGTATTTTTGTCTCCACAGCTGTGAAAGGAAAAGTCATGAACATTTTGCTGTCAATAAAGCAGAATCTTCTCAGTGAATAGTCTGCCAGTGGCAATACACTGAAATATTGAAAATGAAAGTGCAGCAGGTGTATAGATTTTGACAGAAAATGAAATTATAGTAGACAGTTCTATCTCCTTGCCCTCTCAATTACTACTGTCAATGATATATCCAAATCAATAAAACTATGTTAAGTAAAACAGAAAAAGAAATTGCATCAACTGTATTTGGAACTAATTCCAGAATCTTCTAAATTGCTTTTCTTAAATGCAGAGATAGGTTTTTCCCAGCTCTCTTCAGGGTGAACTTTTTCTCTATCAGGTGAAAATGTAATCAAATTCACAATGTGATAGGGTGCTGCTTCTTCCAGGGACATTTTCTCCAGCTATATGCATGTAAATACTGTTGTGTCAGCCACATTCTTCTTTTAACCACATTTTCCTCAGCAGTGATCCTCCTTTTCCCTCCATATCTATCAATCACTAGGGACCTGTCTTTATCCTCAAAACCCTTCTCTGTCTGGCAATACCTGATCTGTGATAACCAGCAATTTTCATGTCCTTAATAATTATATCAGTGTTATCCTCCACTACTTTGTTGCATTCAGGCTGAGTTTCTGAGCTAATCATAAAACAGTCTAGGGCCATCTATTTGAGAAGTGCTCAAATACCACCTAGAATGACATACTCTTATTTGGATACTAGCAGAGACATCCTCCTTCACTAGTGCTACTGCAATGCAAACAATAGTCATTCCAACTGTCATTTGAGTTTCACTCAAATTTATTTCACAGATGGCTCCTGCAGGAGTATATCCCAGCCTCCCTAAGGATCCTGTCGCCTAAACAACAGAGCAATTGCTGCAGGTAGGACTGACTTTCTGGGAATCCCCTTGGTGCAGGGTTGGGAGCTGTGTGAACAACAGCAATTCCAGGCGTGGGGTTCAAAAGTGGAGGGGTTAATAAGACTTTAATTGCCTAGTGTTAGGAGCTTTATTAATGAGCACATGTTTCCATTTCTTTAGGATCTTTTCAACATAGCATAGATTGTTTGCCTAGTAATCTTCAAGCAGGTGAGAATTTACTGGTGTGGATTTACAAGTGGCAGGGGGTGAGATGGGATAAAGGGAGGTGAAAGGCTGAGGGATTGATCCTCCTCTGTTAACACCGTCTTTTTCAAGACAGGTAATAGAACCATGGGATCACAAAGCAGTGCTGTCCTTCCCTTCGGGCTCAGGCTGGAGCTGAATTTGTCACTCTTGAAAGGAAAGACACACATTGCTGTGGTCCAAACTTAGCATTGGAGCTGGTTTCTTCAGGAAGTGTTGCAGTACTGGAGAGCACATTGATTGTGAAAGTCCTTCCAGACTTTCATTGCAGTGTTTTTGTCCTGTAGCCAGCATCCCTCTGCATTCTGTGTTATAACACTGATCTGCATTCAGTGGCAGGGTCTCGAGGTTGTGCAGAAATTTTACAAATTTACTGGCAAACCTCAGAGCACAAAAGAGGCAGATAATGTTCGTTAGCACATCAATTCAGTAAAATAGTGCCTGTATTCATTCCAGGCCATGAAAATTATCTGAAGGTTTCTCTTCTCAGACTTAGCAGTACAAAGCTTAATGCTGTCAAACCCAAGTGGTTCTAAAGATACCATATTTTGTAACACCAACACAAATTTTCTTGGTTGTCCCAGTCTTCGAAGCACTTATTTGGAGCCACCGGACCTGGTGTGCTTTTCCTTTCTAAACCAGTCTGATGTTTTTGTGAATCTAAAGTCTTGGTTTCCAATTCTCAGCAACCCCAATGTGAAATTAGACATACCTCCTCAAATGCTTACAATCAGAACAAAATTCACTCCATCATGATTCAGTGTTGAAATCTTGCAATGAGTAGATGACCCTGTTTAAACAGTGTTACAGCTCTGGCCCTTGTGAGGAAGGCATAGAGAACTGTTAGGCTATCTTCTCCTCTGATCACCTTCCCCATGATGGTTACCAAAACTGCAGGGAGGAAAGAAGCAGGGGATGGAGAAGCAAGCCAAAGCTCCGCCTGTGCTTGTTCTGCTTTGCTGCTCCAGAGGCGGCCTTTCTGAGGAAGTCTGAGAACATCAAAAAGGAGTTGAGCCTTTACTATTTCACAGCTTTATCTATGCTATTGTAAAAATAGATTATTTTTAGTGACAGTATGAGAATGCTGCAGTTCACTTCCCTCAGTTCCACTGCATGAGATTCATCCACTTAATTTAAGCATCTTATTTATCTGTAAGCACCTGGTGAAAAAGTCCTCTGATGTAAGTGCTTCGGTTAGCTGCATTGTCAATGGAGAGGTTTAAGAGTCTTTGAGGAACTCCAGAGAGAAAATGAAGACCCTCCTCCAACATGTTCATTTAGGTGGAACTGATTCTCCTTGGTCAGTTGCCTCTTCCGAGACAGGTTAAAAAAACAGCCTCAGATTGATTTTTTTTACACTGAGGTTTGGTGCTTTATTTCGGGGTTGTTTTTTTTTTTTTTTTTTTTTTTTTTTTTTTTTTTTTTTTTTTTTT